>VDFB02322632.1:0-123566 GCA_007258455.2 Sequoia sempervirens | reverse complement strand
TCTCTTCTTTCAATTATGACAAGTGGCAGAATTGCTGCTATAGATAGTTTCCAAGTTTGTGGAGGATGAGTGGACATGAAATGGTCCATGAACTACAGAGGAGGAGAGGCAACATGTTAAAATCATGATATTGATTTGCTTGGCTTGCTGCCCCTCGTGCATTTGGATATGTTTGTAATCTTTACTTCATTTTAATTTAATTGTCTTTTTTCAAGGAAAAAAATATTTGCTCATAAAATGCTCAATAGTCTAGTAACGTTTAATGTGTTGTCATATTTCATTAATTATTATTATATTTATATTTAAATTATATAATACACAAATATATATTAGATATTATATTAATTTATATTTAGATTTATATTGTAAATTATACTATATAATATATAAATAATATTATTTATATATTATTTATTATTATTAGATTTATAGTGTATATTATATTATTTTATTATATTATACAATATATAATAATATGATACTAAATATAATATTAAAATATTACTTATTATGTTTATATTTATATTTTATATTCTATTATACAATATATAAATAATATTATACAATTATGTTGAACATGTGTCATATTTGAATCGAGTGGTCTGATATTGGTGATCAATGACTAGTCTGATTTGTAGTTATCAACATCTATCATGTGCAATTCTTTGTGAACCATTTCTTAGTGGACATCTTCATGGGGAGATGGAATAGGAAGGAGTGTTTCCAATGTAAATAATGGGGACCATGAGCATCACATGTTCATCGTGAATAGATTGGTTTCACAGTAGCCTCCAACTCTAGCTGGAGCACTGATGCTTGCAAGCATACCATGAGCCTATTAATAATGGAACCTTATTATCATCTTGATTCAGAGGTTTTGTTTCAATCATGTTTGAATCCTTTTAAGTGGATGCATAGTTTATTTAAATTTTGTTTGAAATGTGTTTGGACCCTTCTAAGAAGATGTACAGTTTCTTTTAAGCTATCACTTCTCTAATGAGACCTTTATTGCACAAATGACGTCATTTGTTAATTGGCCTACCACTTGACCTCATGTATTGCTAAAAAATGTTGTGTATTGCTTTCACCTACATGAATTTCATGATTGGGCCTCTCTATATACTTTGAATGTTAAATTACAAAAAAATATGTTATTTGATATATTTTATTACTTAAAACAAGAAATAATTCAAAAAAGTGAATGAAATAATTTAAGAAAATCTTTAATTAACTTAAATAGACAGGATTTTTCCTAATTGACCTCCCACACCTAAGAAAAGGGGAGGAATAAATTAATCTTTTCATTTTATTCATTCGAATATGGAACAAAATAGGTACTTGCATTATTTTATATTATTTGACATATCATATTACAGTTAAGAATAAAGGCTAAGAAAATTACAGCTTAAACATGTTTTGTTTAATTTTTTCTTTGATATTTTTGACGCATGTAGATATTTTTTTGGTCTATTTAGAATAGAGGCTAAGAATATTACAACTTTCTTTGTGTCCAAAAAATATGGTGTATGTAATGATTGTTGGCTCATTCATTCATGTATGGCCACTTATGTGCTTCACCTTTCTTTCTATCTGAAAAATATGGTGTATGGTTATCTTATTCCTCTGTATTTCTTAACAACACTTCTACAGTTATTTAAGGAGTGTTCTCCTTAGATTTTTTCAGATCTTTACCCCAAAATAAACATCTGGCATATAACAAGGGTGTGATATTGATTTGTTGTGTGTATTTTGAACTATCTTCTTTTATAAATTTATCATTTATGTGAAAGGAAGGTTGTGATGGCCTTGGAATTTTCCCTACACACACTATAAGGTGAAATGACACCCATTCAGTTCACATTCCAAATTGCATGGTTGTACAATCAAGGGTCACTACCATGGTCATGTGTTCTATGTTGGACACTACTATCGTTGCAGTCCTTTCGTAGACATTTTTCCTAGCTTGTTTCCTGATCAACATTTTATGTTTTTTGTCTGCTTGATGAATTCATTTTACTATTTATGAAAAAATAGATCATTATGTACATGTTTTTTACAATTTTCATGATCCATATGGATCATTTTTGTTCTCTAGACTAAAAGTATAAAGGTTATCATTTGCGTGGTAGAAAAATCTTTCTTTGGATTTACTTGGTAAATTAAAAAGAATATTTTTTCCAATTATTCGGTAAATTAGAGAATGTTGGAAAACTCATATAATTAGAAAAAACTGTTGTATTTAATTAAATTGGGATTAGTCGCAAGCTTTTGGACAAAATTGGGATTTAATTGCAATTTGATAAAATTGCAATTAAAGTGTGTTTTATTGGTTTTTTTGGTGCCTCAGGAATCATTCCCTAATATGGGAAAAAATTGGCAATCAGATTCATTCAATGTTGGGTGCTTTTTGCTGTAAATGTGCATGCAAGTAGGCATGACGCCTAGAAGAGCCATCAAATTTCAAATAAAGAATGGAAAATATAGAGTGATGTCAACCTCTGGATGGTCAAACATTTAAAAAACTTGAATTGCTATGTATAATTAAATGTCTGGTTAGCTTTTAAATTTGAGTTTTTATATTCGAATCTAGTAACGTTTTTGTCTACTATACCCCGTTTTTGAAAAAAATAGGTACCTCTATCTTTGCTTTTGGTAATCATGTTGTTTCACTTTGGTTTTGTTTGGAAGAAAAGCAAGAAGAGCGATGTTGAAATTGCAAAGCCTAATATTATTCTTTCTTTATATACAAGAGTTGCAGAGCAGGGGAAATATGTAACTATGGATCTTGCTGGAAGGATAAAGTTGGAAGACCATCCTAGTCGTGGAGAAAAATTGCTATTAGAAAATGGGATAATGGAGGTAATTTTGAAGGAGTATGAGAATGTTGAACAAAATCTTTCAAATGAAGATGTAGAAAGAATCCTTTCAGTTGTTGAACCTTATACTACAATTTCCCCTACTTGCTCTAAGGTATATGATTCCTTATCATTTTGTTTCTCCTTTCATAGTTTGCATGCTTGTTGAGAAGTCTAATCCATTTTTTCGAATTACTTTTGTGCTCCAGGAAGGGAATTTTAAGAAGTCTTTGTATTTAGCAGTTAAAGAAAAGGAGCAAGTTGCTTGTTGGTATGGAAACCCCCACGTTCAGGCCCATAAGGGTATTAACAATTCATCCTCTAATTCCTTTGTAGATATTACAAATTCATGTAGATGGCCTGATGTTGAAAGCTCTGATTCTAAATGAGAACTTTTGTAAGAAATCCCTGATTGAGTTTGAAGCTTTAGCTTGTGCATACAGTAAATAATCTCAAAGTGTTGAGTTTGAGATGCAACTGTCATATAAATTGACCTTCCTATGCAAGTGATTGAGCTATTACATTAACCAAAGTGGTTGACCAAGATTTGTATTTCATATAACATAGAGAAACGAAAGATAAACAAGAATGAGCCAAAATGATACTTTCAAAGACACCTGATTCAGATAATTATTTAAAGACAGTAGATAACAAAGAGTTAAAGCTGATGAAATAACTCGAATATAGTCTCCTAACAAATTTTTTTCAAATTAAAATGGGGGATTACCGATGTGTTGTGTTATTATTTAAAAAACATTTATGTCAGCTACACATGAGGATAGTTTATTTAAGGTTCCTTTTGTTGACATCCACATGATTATGTTTCTTTAATTTTACAATTGAATTTTAAACAATGATTAGATCACAACATGATTTGGGCACAACCATTACCGTTTTCCAACCCTCTTTCAAAATCTATCTTAAATTAGTATTTCTTTATTAAAAATTAGAATGAATATAGCACTGAAGTCCTAAAATGCTAATGAGGTGCCTTCAACCCATAGAGTTCGAAAGAGCCCTTCAAACAACAATCCTACCATTTGAGTTGTTGAAGCCACAATTCTTCTTACCTCATCTTTACAAAAAGGATAGCTGACTTGGGGAACAATCTTTACCAAGTTTGCATTGAAAACTTTTTCTAAACTATTTTTATCCATCGAACTACATAAGGAAGTTGCTTTTTCTGTTTCATTAATGCATTCAGATTTCAAGCTGAATTTTGGTGTGATCTCATGCATTCAGGTTGCTAGCTGGGGTGCTTACAATTATATGAAAGCATAATCAAAAGGAAAAGACCCTGTCAATAGAGCTCTCAGCAAAGCTACATAACTTTAGGACAATATTGACAATGATTATGCTGAATTCAAGGAGTATGTGCATGATATTGAGGTGAGTGCTATGAAACCTTTAGATTAATTTTTAATTTTGGCTGCTTTGGGTTTGAGCATAGGTCACAACCAGGATTGTATATCAGATTCATTTATGATTGCTTTTAAATCTAAAATGTTTGGTATGTGAAATGAGTGCATTTTAAGCATCGTTCTCAGCCATGTAATTTTTTGCATAAAATATTGAAAATAATTATGCCAAGCACTATACCCTCTAGTTTACTTAGAATCCTATTTGTAATGCTATAAACATATACGTCTGTCAATATGTGCACATATTATAATATACACAATATTGTTTTTGGTTTTGGTATTTTCCTTGGTTGCTTATAAATGATAGGGAAAAACCTTTAGGCAAAACAATTTTAGCATAGTATATATCATAGTAACAAGACTCGGACGTGGCTCGGACTCAACGAGGGCGACTTGGGACTCGGACGCGACGCAGACGTAGCAATATGTATGCAACATGCCTTCCCCTTCAGGAGCCCATAGCTAGAGGACCAAATGGAATCTTTCCCATGTATACTTTTTTGTGTTTTGGTGCTTTGTTTTTTGGTTGGAGATGATTATTTGTATGTGTTGGAATGTATAGAAGGTCTCTTCTTTTATTAATTGCATGAATCCATTGATTGTGTCTTGCTGAAGAGTTTTGATGGTGTCATATGTGCCCAAGTAGGGCTCAATTGAGACACTATCAAGGCTCTTCAAAATATATCATGAAACAACATCTACATTAAAATGCAATGGGGAGGGTTCAAGATCATATAATCATACAATCTTTGAATTAAAAATATGGTCCTATTGCAGTTTGATACTCAATTTGTCTTGCTTATCCTATTTGTGTACATTTCCCTTACATGCATGTAATTTTCTACTTTCATAGTTGTGTCTGTTTTAGGGAAACATGTACTTAAAGCTGTAGCACTTGAACATAGAAATGTGAAAAGTTTAAATAACCCCCCTGATTTTATTGGCAACCTATCATAGCTGCAACAGTTGAACATAGAAGACTATAGAGGTTTAAATAACCTTCCCAATTCCATTGGCAACCTGTCACATCTACAACACTTGAAAATATAAAGTTGTAGAGGTTTAAATAACCTCCCCAATTCCATTGTCAACCTCTCATAGCTGCAACACTTGAATATAATAGGAAATTTTAATGGTTTAAATAACCTCCTTAATTCTATAATGGAAAACACCTTGGAGACTTGATGCCCTTTTTCTTATTTTTTGTTTTACTCATACATTAATTGTTTCTAACTGTAGACACCCAAATTTGATCTCTCCCATATGATCAAATTTACCTCTTTATTCATCAATTCTGTCAATATTAATTTATTTAATTAATATTACACTTCCCACATAAGACTCTTAAAGTATTTAATTTAATAATTAAACACTTTATCTGCTGCCTTTATCCTCTCTAAATTAAATAAATACACCAATTTATTTAATTTAGTCATCCCAATCTTTTGAATTAAAATCAATTTAAAATTTTTCTTTTCTCCCTTCTTGTCACATCCTCCATAATCCATCTCTAATATGAATTAATTTAATTAATTCATATTTAAAGTGTGCATCCTCTTAATCAAGGATTAATGTCACATCCTCCTACATTTGCCACTTGTCCCTAATCTTCCATTAATTATCATAATCAAGTATTTGCACAACTTTAATCAAAGTCATTAACCACTTTTAGAACCACTTTTTAGTCAATCTTTCCATTTTTCCTTTTTGGGCATTGACCCTCTTTCCCATGAGAATTTTTAATTCTCATTTATTTATCATATGTCTCTCTCCTCCCCATGTGAATTTTTAATTCACATTTTGTCTTTCCAAGGCTTCTAGAATGTTTGACATGTCACCTCATGCACATGTGACCAATTCCCACCTTTTTAGAGACCCTCTCTTATCCATTAGATTCTCCTATGAATGTGAATTTTTAATACACATTTATTTCTCCAACCTCTTTCTCTTTTCTCATGGAGATTTTTGAGAAATTTCAAAATTCTTCAAGTGTCATTTTCACTCCCACTTGGGGATAAGAAGTTCTTTTTTAAAGAAATCTTCTCACTCCCCAAGGTACTTGGAAAGTACTTGTCCTTCCTCCACATCATGTACCTCTCTTCCACATCACCTACACATCATCCTACCTTTATCCACTTCACATTCCACCCCAAACCCTACATCCACATCAACCAATTATCAGTACACAATCTTCCCGGCCCCGGGACATCATATTTTTATTCTTTATTCATCCTCATCTTGCCCCCATTAGGGTAGTCTTTTCTTTCTGACCTCCATTGCCCAGTCCCTCTCCCCCCTTTTTTTCTTTCTGCCAGCCCCCAGGGGCACTCTGCTCCCACCGGCAACTCCGCCTCAAATGAGTCTGTTTGTCCCTCCCCGGGCTGCTCCTGCCCCTTTGGGGCGACTCTAGTCTTTGCACGGGGTACATAGGTTGGGGTGTTGCACTTAGCCAGGGCTGGTCTCACTGATCATTGGCAGCCCCATGGGGCGCCACCCGTGGTTTCATTCCCAACACATGTGATGGGGCTGATATGGTTCTTAGGGTGTGGTGTGTGTCGCATTTCTCGACCCACCCCACTCGAGGCAGCTCTTCTAGCTGTCTGAGGCGTAGTCACCTCTGGGGGGCCCCACCCTACTTAGTCTCTGTGACACCCACTGCTCTGCATGCTCCGGCACGGGCTGCCTCCTCTATCGTGGGCAGCTCTTCTAGCTAGGTGCATATCGCCCTCTCTCCCCCCCTAAAATTTACCTTCCCTTTATTTTTACAAATTCTACAACCTACCCATTTTTCTATTCCCCCCCACCCAGCAAACCCATATGGTACATTTTTTTACCTATCTTAAAAACATGATTAAATAGTTAAAGTACATAGTATGGGTTTTCGTACTCACCTTGCGGGGCACCGCGAAGTGGGTCCAGCGTTTCCACAAGTCATCTGCTCAGTGAATAATCTTCGTGTCATAATTCTGTGGCATTGTTGCTCCGTCTCCTGTCCCTCTTCTTTACCCTTTTCCTCACTTTCTAAAGTAACAATGAAGCAAGGTAATTCTTCAAATTACCTTTTAACCCCTTTTTTCCCCCCTTTTCAAATAAAAGGTATTTTTTACCTTTTTTTTCTTCCAACTAATCCCCTTCTTTCCCGGAGCCGCCATTTGCAAACCGTATGTCCAATCAACTCCGTTCAAAATTCAAAGTTGCTTAGTTTTTCACCCTTTATCCAATGGTCTCCTCCATTTCTTTCTATCGAGAGGTCATCCGGGGCCCCCTTATTTCTTCCCCAACCGCCCTCTCGAGGGGGCATACCCTATCACCTTTCTTCCATCCATTTGAGGTAGGCACTGGGGCATCCCTCTCCTTTTTTCCCCTCCTCTTTCAGGCTGGGGCATCAATCCCTATCACTTTCTTCATCCTAAACATTTTATTTTTCTTTGAAACATTGTCATTTTAACAATATTTCAAAGAGGGGCAAAATGTAAACACCCAAATTTGATCACTCCCATATGATCAAATTTACCTCTTTATTCATCAATTTTGTCAATATTAATTTATTTAATTAATATTACACTTCCCACATAAGACTCTTAAAGTATTTAATTTAATAATTAAACACTTTATCTACTGTCTTTATCTTCTCTAAATTAAATAAATACACCAATTTATTTAATTTAGTCATCCTAACCTCTTGAATTAAAATCAATTTAAAATTCTTCTTTTCTCCCTCCTTGTCACATCCTCCATAATCCATCTCTAATATGAATTAATTTAATTAATTCATATTTAGGGTGCGCATCCTCTTAATCAAGGATCAATGTCACATCCTCCTACATTTGCCACTTGTCTTTAATCTTCCATTAATTATCATAATCAAGTATTTGCACAACTTTAATCAAAGTCATTAACCACTTTTAGAACCACTTTTTAGTCAATCTTTCCATTTTTCCTTTTTGGGCATTGACCCTCTTTCCCATGAGAATTTTTAATTCTCATTTATTCATCCTATGTCTCTCTCCTCCCTATGTGAATTTTTAATTCACATTTTGTCTTTCCAAGGCTTCTAGAATGTTTGACATGTCACCTCATGCACATGTGACCAATTTCCACCTTTTTAGAGACCCTCTCTTATCCATTAGATTCTCCTATGAATGTGAATTTTTAATACACATTTATTTCTCCAACCTCTTTCTCTTTTCCCATGGAGATTTTTGAGAAATTCCAAAATTCTTCAAGTGTCATTTTCACTCCCACTTGGGGATAAGAAGGTCCTTTTTAAAGAAATTTTCTCACTCCCCAAGGTACTTGGAAGGTACTTGTCCTTCCTCCACATCATGTACCTCTCTTCCACATCACCTACACATCATCCTACCTTTATCCACTTCACAATCTACATGTCAAGATGTAAGGGCTTGTGAGTCCTCAACTCACCTTAGCCCTTCATCTTGGCCTTGTTAGATAAATCTCAACCATTGAATTCAATAGAGAATTCAAGTTTCTTTATAAATACCCCTTCCTCTAAGACATTTCTAACACTTAGCCATTTTACAACTAAATGTTGCCATTTTGTGCACTCATCTAGCCATCAACTTTCATCCATTTGCATTTGCATTCAAGCATATAGTAAATCTTGCATTTAGCCATATCAAGAGCCATCAAGGAGCATACAAATCAATCCAAATCAAGGGCCAACCAAGGAGTTTCAGCTGGAAGAAAGAAGGTATAACCATTTATCTTCATTTAACACTTTCCTCTTTGCATTTTACAAATTCCTTAGGCTAATCATGAGGTGTTTCATTATGTTTTCTATTGCATTTTAATTGCTTAGAATAGGTTAGACATTTTTATATCACACTAACAGAGAGTGAAATGAGGACGAAGTATTCCCTATTGGTTTGAGTGCCTGAATGATGGCATTTTGTATTAGCTCTATCTGATCACTCTCTTTGCACTGTGTAATGTTGCTTTGTTTGAGTTTAACATTGTGTTGAGGTATGTAGATGTTTAACCATTTGTAGCCATACTTTGCACTGTGTCATCAGATTTCTGTTATCTTTGGAAGTCTTGGCACTATTTGACAAATAGGTCTTCATACCTTAAATCGGGTAAGTCTCACAATCAAGATGCAATTTCCAAGTACCAAATGCTTCTTTAAACATCTCTTACTGTCCACTTCAACAAAACAAAAAACTTACAATGACTAACCGAAAGAAATCTTCAGATTCTCAGATTGTGCGCCTAAAAAGGCTACTAGAATAGGTTTGTTTTACAAAGGAGACCCCTCTTACATTACTCCCAGACCCTTATCAATCTTAATAAGTCATTAATCATTCCTCAAAACTCATGATTTCACCATTTGTACTGATTGAAAACCATAAAAACAATTTGATCCACTAAACTCTTGTTTTAGATTGAATTAATAAGATTATAATGTGGAAACTTGAGAGTTTCTTTGACTAAAATTTGTCACTGTGTAATAAAATGCAGAGTTCTAATGGAACTTAACCTAGGGTTTGAAAAATAAGCATGGGAGTGATTTTCTAAAGGTTCCTTAAGCATAAGCAAGTCTATATATGAGTGATTGAATTGATTTTCCAATAATTTTGTGATCAAAGGTAGCCAAATGAATAAGCCCTTCCTAGGTGCAAACCTAATTAACTCTATTATGGAACGTAGACAGTTTGAATTTTTGCATTTTTCTTCAAGCAACTTATGGTGAGTCTTTGATATGTTTTAATACATGATGAAGGGTGCCTTAAAGGTTGTTTATAGTCAGTATTGAGGGACTTTGTTTGAAGGGAAGCTCTATTAGACCTATTGTAGACATAGTAGGAATAGGGCAGAGTAATGGAGGAAGCACTCCTTAACTGAGTTCTTGGGGTGAAAAAAAAGGGTTTGTTCATGTTGTTTCAAGTCTAGCAATGTTAGTCGGTATTGGCATGGTGTAATGGTTTATAGGTGGCATTGTTGTTCTTGCCACCAAGGTTCAAACCCCATTGGGGTGGTATTGTTGAATGGTTGTATCTGGTTCATAACTCTGGTCAAAAGTGTTTTCCCATTGAATAAAAAATGTCTAGCAATGTTGCTCAAAGTGTTGGCTTAGCCTTTGGTGTTTGGGAAGATGAAGTTAAGGTTGTGACTTAAGAGAGCCATTGTAGCACACTTAATAGACAGTCATAAAGAATGGAAGAAAGATGATTCGACAGGCTGTGTAATGAATGTGATCTTGTCATTTCAACTCATATGAAGGTGTATCAAGTATAGACTAGATTGATTGTCTTAGAGATCCAAATTTTTGTTTGTAATGAAAGAGTGTCTTTGTTATACCTTGAAGGACACTCATAGGGAACTAATGGTATAATGAAAGGGCAGATGTTTTAAAAGTATTTATTTGTTATTTTGACTCAATGCAAGGTGACATCTTCTGATTGTGCTTCTAAAGATAAAGTTTGTATTTGCAACCATCATGTGCCACTGAATGAAGTTGTAAAGGAAGTTGATCTTGATTAATGGCATTGACTGAGTGTTTTGAAGAACTTGACTGAGTTTGGAACTCTTAATTCAGATGTTTGAGTTGGAAACTATTACAAAGAGGCATATAGTTGAACAAATGTGTCAAGGTATTGTTTTCTCTCTTAGCTCTGCATCAAACATGTTTGTTATAAACAAGCAAGTCAATAAAGCCATCAAAAGGATGAAATAAGTTACATTTTCACATACATGGAGATGATGCAGAGCTGAGAGAGAAATCAAAACCTTGACACACTTATTAAACTATATGCCTCATTGTAACATTATCCAACACAAACATTTGAAATAAGAGTTCCAATATCCTTCAAATTCTTCAAAACACTTAGTCAACATCATTAATCAGGATCAGCTTCCTTTACAACTTCTCCCAACCTTTCATAACAGCATAAGATGATTACAAATGCAAACTTTATCTACCTAAGCAAAACCAAACATATATCACCATTATTTGACTCCTCACACTTTGGCAGAAATGTATGTTTTGTAATTTTCTCTTGTTTTCTATGTTATAAGGCAGGTTTGTAATAAGGTTACTGAACAATAGTTAATATGGAATGCTTGTTAATATTTAAATTGCTGATGTGTATGCACAAGCAGGCTGATGAGAATGGGTTTGTAAAGAGATTAGCTACTAGTATGTTGAGTGGAAAGCAACTTGCTTCTCCAAACACAGTGAGTTCTGTGATGACCTCAGTGAACACATTTTATCATATTTTTTGTGTTCTATGGTATTGAATATTAAATGTTACAATTTTTTATTTGTCTGAATGAGATATTGATTGAGCTACATGTAGCTGCTGTAATCTAAAGAGAAAACTATACACGTTTATTAGTTTATATTATTCATGCATAAAAAATTGTTGGAAGCCTTTATGCAAGTTTAGTAGGAACATGGATGAAGTGCAAATTTTGAACATCATAAAAACTAAACATATCTTCCAAGGATTGTTATAGATCAAATATAATATAAGTTGAACGTCATGCTTTGGATTTATTTTTGGCTGCCTTATGCATCCTTTTTTACTAATCTCCTTATGTGTGGATGTTAACCAACCCTATACCTGGTCAAACCATTTTGTCAAAATGTTAACTTCAATTTTATAAGTTGAATTGAAATTTTGAACAAAAATTAACTATCATCCACAAGTTTTGGATAAAAATTTCTTTTTTCCTAGTTTTTGACTCCTCACACTTTGGCAAAAATGTATGTTTTGTAATTTTCTCTTGATTTCTATGTTATAAGGAAAGTTTGTAATAAGGTTATTGAACAATAGTTAATATAGAATGCTTGTTGATATTTAAATTGCGGATGTGTATGCACAAGCAGGCTGATGAGGATGGGTTTGTAAAAAGATCAACTGCTAGTATGTTGAGGGGAAAGCAACTTGCTTCTCCAAACACGATGAATTCTGTGATGACCTCAGTTAACACATTTTATTGTATTTTCTGTGTTCTATGGTATTGAATATTAAATGTTACAATTTTTTATTTGTCTGAATGAGATATTGATTGAGCTGCATGTAGCTGTTGTAATCTAAAGAGAAAACTATACAAGTTTATTAGTTTATGTTATTCATGCATAAAAATTTGTTGGAAGCCTTTATGCAAGTTTAGTAGGAACATGGATGAAGTGCAACTTTTGAACATCATAAAAACTCTTAATATATCTTCCAAGGATTGTTATAGATCAAATATAATATAAGTTGAATGTCATGCTTTGAATTTATTTTGGCTACCTTGTGCATCTTTTTTTATTGACCTTGCAAAATTCAAGTTAACATAATTTAAACCATATGCCCAAAAAAGTTGCATGGTAATGTAGTGTTTATATTTGTGGCCTTTGTATTTGATTAGCATGAAGCTAATAATAACATTGTAAGCACTGCTATGAGTGTTGGTTTTTAGTAAATTAGATTGATGAATGGTTCTTAGAATCTATGCTTACTTTATTCCCTCTTCCCCATTCTCTTTTTGATGAATTTATACCCTATGGATGATAATAATCATCTAGGCTATCAGGCCTCTTGATCAACAAAAATGTGAGACTACTAAGGTAATTTTTAGGGTAAATCATTAATGAGGTATCATTGCAATTATTTTTGAAATTTTCCTTTTGTAATTATTTTAACACACACATAAAAGTACTATTTAAGTAAGTAATGGTTGTTTTATTATGCAAACAAGGGTAATCAATACCTATGTAATATAATGTGTTATTTTTTTCTTTTTGTAGGAATGTATTAATAAACTCAAAGAAGAGGATAAAGTTAAGGTGTTGGATCCATTAGATGGTGATGTTGTGGGCATTGGGAATATCCACTCCCTATCTATTGTACATGGAGTCAACTTGAAAGGAACAAGAGATGCAAATCAAAATGTAAACATTTTAAAGGTCGCAAGTAACATACCCCTTGTTTATGAAGAAAAAATAGATGGAATTGTTCGTCTGAAAAAGAAAGAGGGAACCTTCACATAGTGGCCACTAAAATATTTGCAAAAAATGGCAATCGAACATATTTATCATGTACTAGTTGCTAGACATCTTGGCTCACTACTTTATGAAGTATTTTGAATATGTTGTTCAGGGATCTTAATTATCATAGTGTATTTGAAAGACTTGGAAACTCTTAGACAACTTTGACATCTTATAATTTGATATATATATTGATATATATTTGCATTAAATTTTTTTATTGTAGATTACCTTTATTTATCATGATGTTGAATCAATCTTTTAATTCTAGTATATTGTAGCTTATATGCATATGCAATATTTTTATTTACTTTTATGTTTTAGTTCAAATTTAATATTATGTTAGTTTTGCATTGTAAAATTTATGGTATTTAATAAATAGTTTATTTCGTGATTATGTTTATTACCAATTAATGGAAACCAGTAAATAAAATGGCTAAATTAATAACTAACTATATGACTAAAATAATGATTAAATTAATGACTAAATATGACTAAATGACTAAATATATGACTACAATAATGACTAAAATAATGACTAAATATATGATTAAAGTAATGACTAAATATATGACTAAAGTAATGGTTAAATATATGACTAAATAAATGACTACCTTGATTAAATAAATGACCAGTTAACAACAATTAATGACTAAATTAATGATTAAATATATGACTAAATTAATGACAAATATATGACTAAATAAATCACTACCATGACTAAATAAATGACCAGTTAATAACAATCAATGACTAAATCAATGACTAAATCAATGACTAAATTAATGACTAAATCAATAACCAAATAAATGACTAAATCAATGACCAAATAAATGACTAAAATAGTTTAGTCATAAATTTGGTCGCATTATAAATGACCGGCAATAAACTACTAATGGTCATGTGACCAAAATTAGTCATTTATATGCAATTTTTAGTAGTTTATTTAGTCATATATTGTTGTTTGTGTACTAGTGTCTACTAACACCACCAGTCTTAATGTCACCCATCCCAAATAAACCATTGATCTTATACGTGTCAGCAACAACAACAGCCCTTGGAGCTCTTGTAGCTCAGCATCATGAAAATGGAACGAAAAGGGCTATCTATTACATCAGTAGGACAATGGTTGGTCATGAGCTAAACTATTCATTCATCGAGAAAGTATGCCTCACAGTAGTGTTTGCATCACAAAAATTCAGACATTACATGGTGGCACATAAAATAAAACTCATTGCCAAATCAATCCTCTCAAGTATCTAATATCAAAGGAAATGCTCATAGGAAGAATGGAAAAATAGGTGATGATATTATCATAATACAACATTGAATATGTCGAGCGAAAAGCAATCAAGGGTCAAGTCATTGTAGATCAACTGGCAATAGCACCAATCTATTCAGAGAACCCTCTCATCTCATAGTTTCCAGATGAATCTATTTTCAATCTCAACGTAGCTGACCACTGGAAACTATACTTTGATGGCTCATACATGCAGCACGGATCAGGAGCTAGTGTTTTTTTCATCACCCCACAAGGGGATTTCATACCAAGGTCCTACAAACTAGCATTTCCCTTCACCAATAACATCATGAAATACGAGGCTTTGACTATAGGTCTCAAGATAGCAGTGCAATGGAACATCATAGCTCTCAAAGTGTACAGAGACTCTCAATTGATCATAAATCAAGTGAACAATGAATATCAGACCAAGGATGACAAGCTCACTCCATACAAGAAATTGTGGAGACTCTCAAAGAATCCTTCATTGAAATTACATTTGAGTAGATTCCTAAAACCAACAGCAGAGTAGCAGATGCCATGGCAACAATTGGATCCTTGCTCGATATCCCTCACAATGTTCCAAAATATGAATTCTTGATTGAGTAGCTTCTCGTACCTGCATTCGAGGTACCAGAATTAGAATATGTGTGCGAAATCATTGGTCCCGGTGATCCTTGGTATCATGACATTTATACATACCTTAAAAGAAAATCAGAAGAATTTCCCAAACCCAAACAGGAAAGGCAAATTTGAACCCAATTGGCTGGGACCATTCATCATCACAACAAGTTACAAGTTAGGGGCATATCAGCTATCAACACCCGAAGGGGAACCTCTACAGGAGCCCATGAATAGCTCTCATCTTAAAAAGTTTTATGCCTAAATCTTTCAAGGTATAGAACCAAAAAATCCAAAAAAATCTGAAAAAGTCCTAAAAAAATGGTTACCTTGGCGAAAACCTGGCAAACAGGTGTCTTGGTGACAAAAAAAATCAAAAAGCAAAAATCCAAAAAAAAAAATTAGAAAAATGATAAAAAATAGTAAAGAAAAAAATTGTCCTCTAGTGAAAACCACTTTGGTGGCATTTTGGACAAGTACCTTGGTGAAAACCTGGAAAAGGCGCCTTGCGTAAATAAGCACTTTCCATCCATCAGGATCTTTACGACTTGTTCTGCATCATCCATCCATTGTGCTTCCATCATCCATCGCATCTAGATCTGCATCCATCACTCATCCACTCGCATCCACACCATATCTTGGTCATGTTTTCATATCATGATCCCTCCTAGTACCACTTGGCCCATCCTCAAGGTTAGTTTGTCCTACCTTTATCGAAGTAGTCTATTGCATCACGTTGGGGGCATGTTCTCATTGGATCGGATTTGTGTATATTCTTAAAATCCTAAATATCAAAAAAGCCAAAAACATCAAAAAATCCCAAAAACAAGTCAGAAATCATCAAAAATAAAAAAAAACATGGTCGTCTTGTCGAACTACATTGTCTCTGAGCGTGAACGTAGGCAAGGTTGATCTTTGATCATCCCCTGAGACACCTAGGTCATTCCTTTAAGAGTCTTTCATAATAAAGTGACATCTCATCATGTATATCATCATCTGTAAATCGGTCAAGTCGTCAGTCAAACTATGTGGTCTCTGTGTGTATAACGTAGGCAAGGCTAATCTATTGATCAGCCCCTGAGGCCCCTAGGATAGGTCTTTAGGTTAGTCTCTTGGTCAAAATTTTCAGAAAATCCCAAAACATTCAGAAAATCAAAAAATCAAAACATTTGAAATCTCTGAAAAATACCAAAAATAGCCTCAAAACATTGCAAAATGTCAAAAACATCCAAATACTTGAAAAAATTCCATCCATCTCATCTCGCTTGCACCTACAATAACACCATTCATAATAAATGATCCTCATCCTCAATCTTTGGTGAGACAATCAGAAACAAGTCTAGTAGGTTGAAAGAGAAAACTCAAAACGTCAAGTCTTAGGTCTAAGTCAGTGCATAAGCAAGTTGGTCATCTCTTCATATCGATAACCTATCATCCAATCGGTCCCATATCAATCATCTCTTAGAACACTTTGGATAAACGAAATGATATGCTACCATCCATTAACATGTCTTAGGATGAATCCTTCCTACAATGGGCATTATCTTTTGGCAATAAGTTTCGGTTTTTATCCTTATAAAATGCATCCTCTTTTGGTTAGCGGTATTGAAGAACATCAACTTGTTTGTTTACTTTGTCTTTTATCTTTTGACTTAACTTATCAAGCTCATTCCAAGGACTTCTCGATGATATCCCAAAAAAAGGATTTAGAGAAATAGGAATGGGGCAATGATCATTATCTTTTGTCTATTATGCTTTTTGGATATTCTTGTAATATAACTTCAGAGAATACTTGCTTTGTTAGGTATGTATGGAGGAGGTTTTGGACAACTTGTTGACTATTGCATGGATAGGTTTACCTTTCCATGTTTTGGTCCAAGGTATTTTGAACTTCTAAAGCGCACCCTAGCAAGGTTTCTATATGTCAGGTGTGAACAAGGATACTCCTATCTGCTTGTCAAGTCAAAGTCATCACACTAGGTACAACACCATCCTGGTTTTCTATACCTTGATGCATCGTACCACGTGCATTATCAAACATAAGAAAATTTGGCCCTTTGAAAATCCCAATTCCTCGGCAAGTAATCATCATCATCATCATTTACATTTGCATCATCTTGTGTCTTGTTGAAATGACTTCTTCTTTTCTTGCTAACTGCACTAACAAGGTACTAGGACAGTTGATCATCTTCACCATCATCATCATCGGTATTGCATCCACAAACCATTACCATATTGCATAAACATATCATATAGGAAACATACGCATTGCATTTCAATCATCATATAAATAGGTTATCATGGACATTCTTCATAGATAGGTCCATCCATTCCATTGCATTTAACCCATTAAATTGCATTGCATGGCATTATATCAATCACCACATAAACATTCATTTGCATTTCATAACTATTTAACATTATCACATATTGCATAATCACACATAATAGGTATATAAGCATTATAAGATAATCCATCGCATACATACTTGCATAACATCGTGGCATCATCTCACACATCACGTTCATTACGCATCATCACACCACTTTACATAGACATATCATTACATAATATTAAATGCATCACATACATTACATCATCATCATTTAATAAGTTTAGGATAATAACATTTGTTATTCTAAGCATCTTAAAAACCATCTCATTTGCATTACATAAAACCACCTCATTTGCATCATATCATGACCATCGCATCCACATTACATCATTCATGTCATTTCATAAATAGCATCATAAATCATTCATTGCATAATATAAGCATAATTCATGACATCACATACAAAACGTACACCTATCCATAATCTGTTCATATATAAGCATAATTCACATAACATTTCACGTATATACCATATCATTTTGCATATTACATTCCATATCACATATCACATCATCATCAACATAAAATAGATCATCATATAGACATCATTGCACATCACATTTGCATATCATAGGTTAACATAATATGTCATAATCACTGCATAATATCATTAGAAATAAATGCATCTATAAAAACATAATTGCACAACATATAGAAGTAAAATCACATCGCATCATATCAAAATCATCATCGGCTCATATATATATATATATATATATATATATCATCAATAACGCAACTGTCATAGTACAGAGAATAAATCATATCATTGTACATATATATCAATTGGTACAAAAGGCCCATCAAGCTATCAAAAATGAGCCCATAAGGCACAAAAGTATCGTATCATCTCGATCAAGCTCAGTCCCTATGAATGTTGCCCTCGCCTCTGTCACCGTGACCCTCTGTTGGTCTATGGTTGACCCGCTCTAAATACTCTGGGACCCGCTCTACTCTGGGTACAGCCTCATGATAGTACCTCTGATAGTACTCGGCCTCTCAGACGGCATCCCTGTAAGACCAAACTGACATTATACCCTGGGAGGAGGCTGCCATGCTCTCTAACTGCTGTCTCATGCCTAGCTCTATGGCTGCCTGCAGCTCTGTAACATGTCTCTGTTGTAGGGCTTGATCCCTCTTCGCCTTGAGTTGCTCTCTCTTAGCTGTCATAGCCTAGACCTAAGCCTATAACTGTGCAATCAGCGCATCCCAAGCATCCACCTATCCTGTTGGTTGTACCTACGACTGCACCAGAGGAGGATTCTCACCTCATGGTGGTGGGACTAGTGGCACCTGTTGCTGGTCTTGCATGTGCACATCTCCCTAATCTAGCTGGACTGGAGGCACAAATGGCGGGTCCTATCAAATGTCAGCTCTTCGTCCTTGTCCTCCTGCTCTGCCTTTGACTCAACATTGATCCAAAACTGCACCTAGAACCGTCAATTGAAGTGGAGGCTAGAACCAATCCCTGTAGGCCTAAGTGGTGCCTGGATCTGCAAGCCCCTAATCATCAAACCATAGTCTGGCTACCAGCTGCCTGAAGTTGTCCACTACCTCTGAAGTAGGAATATATAGCCCCTATGAAACTTGTGTCATGGAGCGGGTGAGGATGGCTACGTAATCATCATCTGGCCAATCCTACAGCTCCCCGAATTGACATTGCACACGCCCGGGCAAGTACCTCTCGAGCATAGTGTGCTCTCACCCCTGCATCAAACGGTCCTGGCAGTATTAGAACATCTAATCAGCATTGTTGACCCATCCAGGCCAACCAAGGTAGGGTCGCTAGGTAAAAACTTGCATCTCATCTAAGACCCTCCTCTAGTAGGGGATCCTGTGCTCACTGGTGTGTGTGAAGGACACACCGCCTTTGTATCGCCATACGAGGGGATCGTTTGGCAGCATCAGAACCTAAACAACACATGGACGCAACATAGCAATGTGCTCCCACGCCCAGATGTGAAGAAGAGTCACCCCTAATCTGAGTGCTCTGCCATCCATGTAGACGTACTCATGGAGGTCTCTATATAATGAAGCTAGAAGAACTGGCCCCCAAGCAAAATGAACCAGCCTGTCTCGGACCATCCGCTCCCAGCAATACCCCCAGCTAGGACTGAAGTATCGCCCTCGTCTGTCAGGGGAAATGAGACCCGAAATGATGGTTGTAATCACCCAGCGATAGGGAGGTGCTAGGATCCTATGCCACTCGAGCTCTATCTGCCCCTCGCAAAACACAATCTCGTCTGTGGCAAGGACTTTGAAGCAGGCCTCACACCCCTTATCCATGTTGAAAATCACCCATATACCATGAATAGGAAATCTCAAAATACGCCAAACATCCTCTAGAGTGACGGTGGCCTCACCAGTAGGAAGATGAAACGAAGACGTCTCACTGTGCCACCTCTCGGCCAGCATTGACATCATCCCTAGATGAGTACGAATGGGTGTCTCATATGCAATATACCATAACCTCGCAATCCAAAGTCAATCCTGGTCCTTGTCACTTAGGTCCCGCAAATAGCTAGACAAGTCCCACAACCTGTGCTCTCGAGAGTAGAGCTCCCTCGCCGCGTCCTACATCAAGGAAGGTCACCATGTTAAATTTTTTAAAAAAATTCTAGTCAAGTGTGCAAAAAACCTTTCTAGCGGTGCAACTCGTGATGGCATCGCAGTTTGATTTCTAATCAAACTTCGACACTAGGGCTTAAAATAGCAAAATCGCACCGCCGAGGTGCACTTTCTCATTCAGCAGGGCACTTTGCGTGAAATCAAGACCACTGTGTCACACTTTTCAAATCCCCCCACCAGCCCTGAGCTCAGCATCAGAGTTTGCAAACTCTTAACTGCACCACCATAGCGCTATTTAACACCGAGCGACGTAGTTTGATTTCTGAGCGGGGCTATATAGCACTGTTGCTGAAGGACCAACCTTTAAAAGCATTAAATGAAGTAATAAATGAAAAATGAAGCTTGGGTAAGGACCACTTACCGGTGCCCTGATGCCAAGTGGTCGCTAGTACATCTGAACTCAATCAGAAATGTGTAGGGGAAGCTTTCGTTGCGCCATATCGTCAAGAGGTCAGAGCTCAAATCTCAAGGTTACTATTGGAAGTGTTTGAAAATGACTTGAAAGTGACCCCTCGGGCCCCTTTTAAGCCTAAAAATTAGGGTTTTTTCACCCTAATTAGCTATGCTGCTAGGTCTTTGGATCCCCAAACCTGTTGTTGTCCAATTGAGGCCTGTTTTATATCATTTTATTATGTTTAGACATGTTTTTGGCCTCCTAGACCCTTTTTGGACCTTTCGGGCACTTTACCCTCTTTTTTCGCAAGATCACCCAAAAATTGAAATTTTACCCAATCTCTCGAGGGGGCATTATAATGGCATGTTTCCTCTCACCATGCAACAGTGGGGTAAGTTTTTAAATATTGAATTTTTTGGCTTTGATCAAGATCATTTATTCTTTCAACCAACGCAACAAGTGCATTGCTTCAAAGAGGGGAAAAATGTAGACACGTAAAATATACTAATTGACGTTGTCCACTTGATCCTGACCTACTAACATCATTTCTTCCTAAATCATCCCTCGGTCTAGCCATTTAATCAAATCTCCTTATCTGATTAAATTCATCAACTTTCATCCCTTAATTAAATAAATCACTTTATCTAATTAAGTCACTCTCTTTGTTAATTAAATCAATCCATCTGATCTAATTATCCCTATTTAATTAAATAATTAATTTTATTTGATTAAATCTCTAAAGTCTATCCATTAAATTAAATAAATCAAAACCTTATTTAATTTGATCTAACACCATCTCTTTTAATTAAATAAATCAAAATCCTTATTTAATTAATCTCTTATCATATTCCTCTCTTATTTGATTTAAATAAATCCATAAATTTGAGTCAAATAGGTCACATCATCTAACCTCTCATTAAATTAATTAACCCTTGATTAATTTAATCTCATCTCATGTCCCATCCTCTAGATTTTGCAAGTTGCACATAAAAATAGATTTAATTCATTTATTAAATCTCTATTTTCCTCACAAGGCATCTTTTGAATATTCTCCAAATTTGAATTCAAAAATTTCAAGTCAACATGTACATCCAACAAGGCAATAACTTCATCTTACATGTCCTTTGCGTTGAGCCAAGTGGCATTTATTGCATTTTCCCTTCCCTCTTACAAGTCATTTCAACAAATTTGAAATTCAAAAGTATACATTTATTGGCACAATCCCCAAATCTTGCACATCCCTCATCTATTCATAGATTGATAAGTGGCATCATGCCATTGGATGAATGTTAGTCCCACATTGCTCAAATTTGGACATTCATCCATCTTGGCAATCTATAAATAAAGAGCTCATATCCTCATTTGATCATCCACAAATTATGCAAAGTTATTATGCTAAAATATTTAGCCATTTCTATCCATCACCATTGAGTTCTTAGCTAGGTTTTTGGAGATTTTGGTTTGGAGCTCTCATCTGTCATCAACAAAAGTGGATCAACCATCTTCAACATATCAAGCTTGCATCTTAGGAATTGGGAAAGGGCCAATTTTCACATCAAATTGGCACCAATTCCCCCATGGGATCATGAGTTTGCACATTTAAATTAGGATTCAATCTATTTTGTTGTTTTTATTGTGTTCTTCATTGTTTTCTTTCCTAATTTGAGGTTTGAAAATGGATTTCATGGGGAATCCTTGTTTTAGCTTGCAATCTCTTGTTTAACTTGTTTATTCTCATTGTTTTGTAGGTACTAGGACTGGGGTTCACACAAAATCAAAGCCAAATATATCAAATACCATGAAACAAGACTTAAAAAGCCATGAAAATGACAAGGGGCCATTTTTCTACAACACATGTGTATATAGGAAAAACCTGCCCCAAGGAAATCAAAGACAAAATGTTGAAGGTGTTAAACAAGAAATTGCAGCAATTTCTTGGGGGTATGAGGATTTGAAGACCTTTTACACTTCAGTGATAACACACACCATCCCCTTGAAGCCTGGAGTGAAGCCCTTCTATCAAAAGTAGCACTCGTTCAATGCTTTAATCGAACCTTTAATTTTCAAGGAAGTACAAAAGTTGTTGTCCCCAACGATAATCTTTTTAGTACGATATTCCACCTAGGTCGCCAATCTGGTTCCTGTTCATAAGAAGAGTGGGGAGATCAAACTATGTGTTGACTTTAGGAATCTCAATAAGGCCTTAGAGAAAGATAATTATCCACTTCCTTCTCTTGATGAGGTGTTACAAACTATTAATGAATCCCAGATGATGTCATTTTTGGATGGATATTTAGGATATAATCAAGTTCTTGTTAGTCATGAAGATCGAATGAAGATTTCCTTCACTACCAAGTTGGGGACATTTTCTTATCAAAGAATGTTGTTTGGTCTTTTTAATGCTGGAGCAACCTTTCAGCGCGCAATGGATGTGGCTTTCAAGGACTTAATAGGTAAGTGCATTATCATATACATGGATGAATTAACTGTGTTTTCTAAAAATAGAGAAGATCATGCTACAAATTTAGCAAAAAATTTCAAAAGATGCATAAACTATGGTGTATCCCTTAACCCCAAGAAGTGTGTTTTTAGAGTTTTGAAAGGGAAACTCTTGGGTCACATAATATCAGAGAAGGGGATATCCATAGATTTTGATAGAGTTGAGTCCATCCTAAAGCTGACAATGTTAGGTAGCGAAAAGGAAATGAGATCTTTCTTTGGAAAGATCAATTTTGGAAGAAAATTTATAATTGGGTTTGCGGAGATCATCAAACCTCTTAACAAAATGATGAAGGACACAAATATCAAATGGAGCAACGAAGCTAAGTTTTCCTTTTCAAAGTTCAAGCAATCCATCTTGGAGACACAAGTCCTAACCAGTCTAAATTACTTAAATCCTTTTTATATCTATTCTTTTGCATCTAATCATTCGTGTGTTGTTGTTTTGACACAGTGAAAAGGTGAAGGGGATGAAAGGCCTATTGATTTTATGAGTTCTCCATTCAAGAACACAAAAGTTCGATATCCACTTGTAGAAAAATAGGCATTTTCACTTGTACGAGCAGTTAAAAAGTTCCAACACAATATCCTTTGCAATCAAGTTATCGCTATAGTTCCTAACCTTGTTGTGAAGTCCCTTCTCATGCATAGTGAAGTGGGGGAGAGACGAAGAAAGTGGATGGAAATCCTATAGGAATTTAACCTTGAAATCCATCCAATGAAGCTTGTTCGAGGACAAGGATTAGCCAAGGCTATGGAAGATGTTGATAAAAATATTACTTATAAATAGTACACGGTGCAATCATTTGTAGGTGATTCTTGGTACGTAGATTTGATTTATTTTTGCTTAATAACAAATGTCTAGATGGGATGAATACTAATCAAAGGAGGGAATTAAGGTTAAAGAGTTCACATTACATGCTCAAAGGAGGATCCCTGTATAGAAGAAATTTTGAGGGTGTTTACCTGCGTTGCCTAGATTAGCAACAAGCAAAGCATGCCATTGTTGAGTTTCATGGTAGGCATGGTACTAGGCATGGTTTTGTTGATTCCATGGCACATAAAATCCTCAGATCAGGCTACTACTAGCCCCATGTGTTTCACGATGCTCACCAACATGTGAGGACATGTCATACATGTCATACTTCATCATCCAGGGAACGTAATTTCCAACGATGCCCCTACAACCGGTATATGAGGTAAGACCATTTGCCTAATGGGCATTAGATTTTGTTGGGGTTATTAATCCAAACTCGTCTACAAGACATAAATTCATTTTGATGACAATTGATTACTGTACGCACTAGACTAAAGCTCAGCCTTGTAAGAATAGCACCACTGAGGTAGTTATCAAATTTCTTAACAAATGCATCGTTACTAGGTTTGGAGTGCCATTTGCCCTGGTATGTGATAATGGCCCTACTTTTTCTTTTGTAGAATTTATTCAATGGGCATATGAGCACAAAATTGTTTAAAAATATTCTTCTAATTACTATCCCCAAGGGAATGGAGTAGTTGAGTCTACTAATAAAAATCTGTTGGAAGTGATTAATAAGTTGTTAGAAAGTAATCCTAGGGATTGGCACACTCAACTAAAATTTTCCTTATGGGAAGATAGAACTCGAAACAAGGTCACCTTAGGAAAATTTACATTTAAGTTAGTCTATGGCCAGGATTCGTTCTTTCCTATCCATCTATAGATACATGTCCTTAGGTTCATGCAAAAATTTTATTCAAATGATGATAGGATAGAAGTTAGACTAACTAGTTTACTGAATCTGGAGGAACAAAGAGATGTTGATTTACAGTAGTTTATAAACATCAAGTTGTTGTCAAATGTTGGTTTGAAAAAAGAGCAAAGATCAAAGCTTTCATAATATCAGACCTTGTATTGTTGTGGGATAAGGCTAGGGAAAAGAAAGGGGACCACCAAAAGTTTGACCGACTTTGGTTGGGTCCATATCAAATAGTTGAAATCATGGGCGAGAATGCATTTCGCTTGAGCACTTTATACAACATATACTGTGGAGAAACCCTTTCAGGAAAGAACTCCACCAAGAATCAATGTATTATTTAATCTTTAAAGTAGATTACAATAACTCTAATTCTTGCTTGAGAATGCTTCTTTTGCCTTCAACAAATCTTTGTCACAACCTACAATAAAACTGATAATAACTCTCTTCAACTTGCTTGAGATAAATAGGCAATAATCAACTTTGTAAACTCCAAAGAGTTACAATTACAAAGCTCAAATCCTATCTCCAAAATGGTACACCTATCTCTTGCAAGTAGAGTTCTTCCGTGAAGAACAATGTCAAAACATGTGCTTCATCCATTTGGGCATGTCCCAAACTAAAGTCATAACTCAGCCTTCTAAAATATCTTAACACACAAAAGTGTTAACTCCAAGAAGCCAACTTGGGCGCCCAAGGTGGGTCCAAGTCATTCTCTATTAACTGAAACATATCTCTCCACCATTCATGCAAGAATGATCATCTCTTGTTAATTGAAAGTAGTCACCTATTATTTGTTATGCAACTCAAGTCATTAGTCATGCATTCCAAGTTAACTGAAGTCAACTAGCATTCAACTAAAACTAATTGAAGATAATTGAACCATAATTGAACTAAACTAAACTGAACTGAACTAAACTAAACTAATCTTGATCCTAAACTAAACTAAATTGAATTGAACTTCATGCATGTAAACATCAATCCCTAACTTCTAGGATCTTTACATGCATTAAAAAAGTGTTATCTTTCACTCCAAATAGTTAACTTAACTCAAGGTGTGTGTCACCTTCCATGTGGGTATCCCATGTGCTCCTATTATTTAGGAACTCATTTGGACACCCTCACATGCTCCTAGCATTTAGAATTAATTACAAATGTCAATTAACATGATTATTTCATTCAAAATTAATCTCTTTCTAATCCTAGTGTTTGAGAACACTTTCCAAGGACTTATGAAATACATTAAATAAATAATGTTTAGGATTGCAATTAAATGGCATCCTATTTCCAACATCCAAGAAAATATGTGGATAGTTCCTTCTACACCTAAGGAGGGCCTTCATCCTTCATAAAAAAAGAAAATGGCTTCTACCATCAATGTTATTGTTTCAACTTGTATGACCCTTCACTCTCATGGCAAGATAGGGAAGCCTATCACATATGTGGCTAAGTATTATTCTATATAAAGCACAATCACTCATATCTTGTATAAGTTAAAAAAGAGTTACATGCCTTAAATGGCTCATTTGAGTAGGCAATCTTGTCACAACATTTTTAATTGTCGAAGGAGCCTTGGTAGTGGTGTGTAGATAGGGGAAATTGAATTTCACGCTCAAATATTCCTAAAAGACAAGTTGATATTTATTAGAGAGCTAAAGCAAGAGGGCTTGATTACCATGGTGGGTGATGGAATTAATAATGCATCAACATTAGTAGTAGCAAATGTGTGGATAGGTATGGGTGTGGAAGGCTCTACAGTAGCCATGAAATCTACAAACATAGCTCTCATGTCTAATGCCATAAGGAAGAATGTTGGTGTAGTGAAAATAGGGCGAATATCAATGAAGACAATATACATAAATGTTGCATTCTCCCTATTGACTAAGGTATCCTTGGTGGTGCTTACTTTCATGGGTTATATCTACTTGTGGATGGTTGTGCTAGTAGACACTTGATTCTAACATTCCACCACATGCTTCTCTTGAAAGGAGAGAAAGGTGGTCATGTTCCTCATCATCATTAATGGGTGTTTCAATGACTCAAATGTGAATGGGCATGCAAATCGTCTTCACAATCATGATCTTGATCATAGTATTTTCAAAGAGGACCATGGCCATGAGCACAATCACAATCATAACCATAACCACAACCATAATCATGAACATGAACATCACCATGACCATAACCATAATCACAGTAATGGCCAAGAACATGAGCATGAGCATGAACATGGGCATTATTTTGATGTGGTGAAATGTAATGCATGCATCTGTCATGAAGTAATTTACAAAGTGTGGCTGCCTCAAGCCTAGAAATCGATCATACTATACTAATGAATTCTTGATTGTTATCCACCCAAACACTACCAGTAAAATTGAGCAAACTCAAAATGTACCAACTAGCTTCTGCAACAAAGGAAATTTACCCTTCCAGTTAGGTCCTCATCCAAAAACATATTGTTAATATGGTCAAATTTCAAATTGTTAATTATAGGTTTCAATTGGTAAATAACAATTTACCATAACTCTTACAAAATGCCTCTCCAACAAGCAGGACTACAAAATGGAAATTTGAAAAGAAGTAGGGAGTTAAAATATTTGACAAATGCCTCAAACAAATATTGCCTCATGACCTGCCATAATTGCACAATATGAATTTGTTAAAAAAATTCAACAAACTTCCAAGAAAATGAAATTTGTAGGTGTAAAACCAAATCTCATAATTTTTTTCGACATTCTACCCTGTGTGCAAAAAATGAGAGCTTTGGAACAATGTATGGAAATTTATGGGAAAAAGTTAAGTACATTTTTTTACAGCTGGACATCACCCTCTCCCCATTTCTTATTTTTTGTCAGGGTACACATCAACTCAAATAATCTTGTTTTAGGAAGTCACTGCATGAGAGGTTTTTGCCATTTGTTGGTGTGTCATGTGTTTTGAAAAAAAAATTGCCTCTTTATTTGAACTCTTGTTGGATGATGTTGCTAGTGACATAACATTTGATAGTTAAATTAATCAAAGTTTCCAAGAATTTAAACTACATATCACTTCTCCAAAATAGCAATGCCAAACAAAATGAACCCATGCATGGATATTTATGGTAAAGGAGCTCAATTATTTTCTTGATTCAAAGATTTTGTTTCAATTGTGTTTGGATCCTTGTAAATGAAGGCATATCACTTCTCTAATGACACCATTATTGGACAAATGTACCCAAAAATAAACCTTTTTTTTCAAATTGACCTTCCACACCTCTTTGGCATACCCATTGCACACCAAGGTGTGATTGCTAGTTAGATTTATTTTGAATAATGGTTTCAAAGATGATACATACATGGCATAATGATAAAGATTACATATTTTCACTTCATATAATATGTTTTAAAAATTTATTGTATTCATTTTTTCTTTTGATATTGACTAATGTAATTTTTTAATTAATCTAAACTAAATTTTAAAATTGTAATGCATGTGTGTGCATCTCTTTGATGGTAGATTTTTTCCAAAAGGATTTTTTGTGTACATTCATTTTCATGTGCATGTTTACCATGGTTTAATTATTTCTATTTGTTTATTTTAAGCTTTCACATAATATATTAGAAGGTAATTTACTGATATATTTATAAAATCATATTTCCATACTCTTTTGAGAGTTAACATTTGCAATAGTTCGTCTTATTTTAAGAGTAAGTTTTCTTCCTTATGAATTGATGGTTTGCTCATGTATGAACATATTACTCATTTTATGTTATAGCTAGATAGAAGCTACATTATCAATCCTAGGATAGGTCACTCATTTGTTCAAATTATCTTTGAGAGAGGAGAGATAATTCATTTAATTCATCTATGGTCGTGTGCCATAAATTTCCTTTTAGAGCTTGAACTGAAACATGTGTATAATTTATTAGAATTCATACAAACACTTGGTCTCCACCTTGTGCCTCCATGTCATTGGCTACTAGTTTTGGAACTTCAAATTTTTATATTAGGTTCTAAGTTTATTTCCCTTTGTGTTATCGTATTTTGTCTTCTACACATATTCATATATTTTCTTAGCTTATTTTTGTGTTCCCCATTGTTATTTTTATGTGTTTCCCTTTTTTTGTTTAAATCTACACATCATAGCCTTGTTGGATTCTTGTAGTATCCAATAGGGATACTCATCTCCAAATAGAGCCTTTATTAGAATCATTTGATTATTATTGATAAGTTAATATGCTTCCATGCCCTTAAATCCCTATGTTGAGTAAAATTTAGATATTTAAATTATGTCATGGTTTCATGTGTATGTATAATTATGGTTTTAAATGACATTAATAATAGTGTTTTATGCTATCTTGTATAGTGGCCTCTAAGTTTTTTGTATGCATATTAATCTTGCATTGACCTTAATGTTGGTTAATCAATTTGTTTAATTATATTGGCCTCATAAATCTTGTTCTTTGTGTCTCTTGGTTGTCTTTGGTTCATGCTTTATAATATGTTCATGATAGCCTACTTGGATTCTCCAGAAAGTTGTTTCTTGTACACATTTCCTTTGATGATAATAGACCTAACTTGTTATATGTAGTCATATTTTAATCCTTGGTGGCAACTTATCAATGGCTCCATGTGTTCATATGATTGAGGCCCCTCTTCTAGATGAATCACATAAGCTTTTCTCAAATTGTGTCATGATGACGTTCCCCCATGTAAGTGTCCATTTCCTATTGGACCAAATCTTCTCAAACACTTATCGTATGCTTCTCTTTCTCATGTGGGTTTATATTGGTCATAGATATTTTTCTATGCCCAGATGTCTTAATTTTCATTGATACTAATGCTATCCAATTTCAATCCTTTCAATAGTTAGTGAGTGCATGACATAATTTGTAACAAACTTCATAGTTTAAACATAATAAATTTATAAATTACATATTGAATCAAGCCCAAAAGAATAACATATGTCCAATGCTCAAGAAAAATGATAAATAATTTTATTGAATTAATAATTTAAAGTACATGTGTCATTTACAAGGAAAAACATATGGGAATATTTCCCTTACAAAAGACCTTATGGTAGATAGCAAGACTATATAATAAATTAAAACTTGAGCCTTCCTGACAGGATCCTTTCAAACTTGAAACTCCTTTGACCACTTCAAGGGTGAGGACATTTTTAGAGAACATTTCCACCCTACCACGAAGTGAAACACTTCCCCAAAATTCTTTAGTCCATTGAAGAATACCCGACCCAACACGAGGAAAACTAGTCGTGCAATACTAAATAGGAGTAATGGTATATGTGAAGCAAGACTTATCAACATTGAATCATATCATGATCATCACATAGATTAAACCAACAAAAATGAATTCATGCTTGACGCTTGTGCACATACATATTCAGACATGAAGGCTACAAGTGAATTCACCATCAACGTTGCTAAGTCCATTATTTATTAAAAGCAACAAGTAAATCTTTTCAAGTACTAGTTTTCTATCATGATAACATGACTACATGCATGCAAACATTCCAACAATATTTTCATGAGTGCATATCAAAAAATGATGTGGATCCAATGTAAGAACATGCAAGTCTGAGCATGGAAATAAAATATGCATTATTAAATAAAGGTGAAACACATGTACATAACTAAAGGTACATATATACATATACAAATAGTACACATTCTTATAAAATCAAGCACTCATATTGTTCTTTATGGTTTTGTGGATTCAAGAATGCAATTACGCTTACATAACCATTAGCAACATCCACAAAAAAAGAGAAGGTTTGCACTTAAGCATTCAACCCATCCTCATCAAGTCATACATATATCTATAATCGACCTTCTACTTAATCAATGTTTCATCTAACATAGTATAATACATCATTTCTATCAACTAATTCTTTCAACTAAAGAAACTTTTATTATCCCTTCTTCAATGGTCAAATAAACCTATCTCAAAATTGATATTAATACATTTTCAACTGGGATAAGTTAATCATCAATCTCTTTTATACATGATAATTGACGAATAAATTGTACAATGCATGTACACACATAAAAACATGTATATAAATATATTTATGTCAGTGCTTGCACATAATTATCAAAATTTGACTAAGAGAGGGTTCTTAATTTCTTCTTTATACATGAATAACCTTAATTCCCTTTATACAAAGGAGTAAAATACTTGAATCAATCTTTATTGAATCTATTTATAATAATAAAAAATTGTATTATATATAGTCTAGAATGTTAAATCAAGACATATGTAGATTATCATGACTTTTGTATCTATACCGTATATCTACTCTTGCCTTGTATTCCAATTTAGTCTTTTCATGCATTATTTTCATTATATCTATTGTTCCTTGAATTTCGTATCTTCATACAAGTGCTTCTATTAATTATGTCTATCTTCCATATTTATGAATACTTTCCCCTTAGCATTACACTATCTAGTCACACATGTGGGTATGAGATATCAACACCCATTGTTTAATCAATTCAATGGTCCCTACTTTGTCAGCTGGAACCATGAAGATATAGTCTAATAACATATAGACTATTTGTGTAACAAGTGATATTATGCAATGGAAGGGATGAAAGGATTTGAATAATTAGCCTATCAAGATTTTGTCTTAACTATGGGAATTATTTTCATTATATTCATGTCATTTACACTATCTTAATGTTGTTTATGTTAAGGAATAGGTGGATAGTTGTATTCCTTTTTTACACTAAAATATCTCCATATTGGCACCAAGAGTCTAGATCGGTAGCCTAGCAATCTCATATTCACATCTTATCGACTTATATCGTCAGTAAAAACACACTACTAACTACCATTTAGTAACGGGTCTCAATCTCACTTCAATCTATCCTTCCTATTTCCAACTCAAATTGATGTTAATATAAGGTGGAGAAATATGTGCATATAGTCCCATTCTAAGGGAGAGAAACTATAAATTAACCATAAGCTACAATTTGAAACACACAGAAGTACATGAAAGATTTGGCCAGGTGTAGAGTATCAATACTCACTAACTAAAGTCACTGCCTTCTTTTATTTTTAATGAGTAGAACCAATGTAACAATAATGGAAAACCATCGATATTGACTCCCAACCTTTCATCCATATCCTGATTATAATAGACACAAATTCCTATAGTCTTTGTTTGTGGTATCGATGCATAATATGCTAGTTGCAACATTGACCAAAATGTATCTAACATAAGGAGGATGATGAGAGTCAAAGGTCTAGCTTTTAAGAAAATTCTTCATCATCTTAAGACAATTATAAATTGTTGCTTAAATAGTGCCACTTGAATTTTATAGGTCCTTGTTAAGATAGGAACACGACAGTCCTCCCTACTCGAATGTTGCTTGCCCTCAAGCAACTTTAGATTTGAATCCTTGAAGGTCTTTCCTCCTATTCACACCTTCTTTGTCTCCTTTGTTGAAACTTCCTTAGGGCTTACCTTGGAGAATCCTTAAAGGACAACCTCATTTCCATCAGATTTAAACATCAACTCTAGAGTTTGATAGTTTGTTGTGTACTCCCCAAGTGAGTACAACCATTGCACTCCCAAGACCACATTTGTCTCACCAATGCCAACTATTTAGAAATCATCCTACATCTTGTGTCCTCCTAAGGTCAACTCCATTTGTTGAATTCGGTGTTTGCATGGAATAGTGTAACCATATGCTACTATCACACTAAATCCTTTGAAATCTTCCACCCTTAGGCCAATCTATCTCACTAATGCCGACTATGTAGAAATAATCTAGCATCTTGTGTCCTCCTAAGTTCAATTCCATTTGTTGAATATGACAGTAACATGGAATAGTGTAACCATCCGCTACTATCACATTAAATACTTCTAAATCTTCCACCCTTAGGCACATCTTAGCCACTAGCCCTTCATTAATGAAGTTATGGGTGGCTCCACTATCTATTATTACTATTACCCTTTGTCCTTGTAAGTCCCCACTAATGTGGAGAGAGTGATACCTAGGTGTTCCTAGAAGTGTAGCAAGATTGCCTCTTGAATGTCCTCCCACCAATGTCTCTATGCACACCTTCTTATCAGTAAAGCATGTGAATTCACCCTCCCCCTCTTCAACATCATTGTCAGAGGTTACCTCAATATAGTGGATGTGTCCATTCCCCATACACCTATGACCTTGTACCCAAAGTTGCTTGCAATGGAAGTACAACCCCTTCCTTCATAACTCATTCTTAGACACGCTCATCCCATGAGATCTTGGTGGTAGGTTCATTAGTTGAGGAATAATCTCACGAGGTGGCTTCTTTGGCTACCCTATTGGTACATTCTCAAGCATGAGTTTATTCTTCATGGTGGAATCCTCAAGGCTCAAGGTTCTCTGAATGGCCTCCTCCAAAGACATTGGCTCTAAAGCCCTTACAAAACCATGAAAAGACTTGGATAGCCCCTCAATGAACAAGAACAAGAGCCTATGGTCCAAAACCTTCAGAACCATAACAACAAGCCTTTGAAACTCTGCAACATAATCATCCATTGTCCCACTTTTCTTCAACCATGTCAAATCTCTAAAGTATATCTTTAGATCTCTTTTTTTGAATCTTTTTATGAGCTTTTGTATGAAATTAGTATATGTGGTGACAAGATTAAACCCTTGTGTCACGACGACATGATGACACCATTTGTGAGTTGTACCTTCCAAATGTAGGATGAAAAACTTGATTGCTTCATCTTGAATCATAGGGCTAAGAGAAAAGTATGTATCTAGCTTTTCTACCCAAGGTCACACTATAACCTTACCTGAATTGTCAAAAGTTGGGAGATTCAACTTGCTCACTCTATGCTACAAATCTCTGTTGGAATGGTATATTGGTTGTCCCCCTTTTGATCCATTCTTTGTGTTGTGAAACTAAATAAATGGGATTTGGCTTCTCACATTCAGATCAATCTATGCATAGGCATTTATGCTTGCATTGACATCACCTTCAACAAGTTTCTTCTCCTCTCCTCCATTCGTGGGTCCATTCTTGGGAAGGAATGATGGTTGTGTGGGATGGGTGACCTGTCATGTCCCTTAAGTCACGATAATTAGATAACGAAAAAGCATATTTATAATTAGTAACTATCTAAAATCATTATAATTACAATTGTCAAAGACAATATATTATAATTATAAATATTATAAATAGTGTTATAAATATTAAAATAATATCATAATCATTATGATATAATAGATTATATCAGTCAAAGAAATTTATAATTCTATGTTATAGTCATTGTTCTATCTTAGAAAGGATAGATAGCATTCCAAGAATTTGTTCCCTTATTTTGATTGAATATTTTCGAGTATTGGTGACTTCATCAAATATTGGCAATTTGATATATTATTTATAGTAGTGTTTGGAAGTCATGGTTATTGAAGGATCAATATCATTCAAGCAAAAGGGACAATATCCTTTAGTGTCACCTGTCATGATTAGATAAATGTATCAAAGACTCCTGGGATGTATTAACTTTGGTCTCTTTCACCATATTTCCTTTTGGTGCCCTCTGGAGTTGCGATTATCAAGCAACACATCTTATTCAAATAATACCTATTGATTGGCTTTATGTTGGGTGACATAACCTACTAGATGAGATTATTTGTTATTGGACAATGATATATTTGGATGGGTTCATTGGGTTGTTTTGACAAAGGAGCTACTATATAATTCAAATTATCAACACTCAATATAGAAAATGCCTCCAATAGATATTTTAAGGAATTGACAATAATAACAATGTTGGCTATTACCTGGAGGGATGTCGATAGTCAAGGACTTGTTCAGGGCTCTCTCATATACATGCCTTGACCAATTCTATGAGCAATAATTATTAAGTTACAAACAATGATCAAGAAGATTATTAAAGAAACAATTGTAGGAGGGGGTGTGATTTGTTAAATAGAAGGAATACAAATGAGAAGACACGACTCCCCATACCAAAACTATATAAAAAGAGATGAAGCTCGACTTAGAGGGGCATGGACAAAGTTGGTAGATATATACCATTTAAAAGCATATCTAGGGTGCTCTTAAGGAGCAGGGTCATTTAGACAAGGAACACATGAATAATTAGTGTAAATGCCAAATCTACACTATGCTCAAACATGAACAAATATAAGAATATTAGTCATTTAAAACAAGCCAAATAAAGCATTTCCCATGAAATTGTTGAGCATGCAAATATTTAATGAGAGCATTATCGAAATAACATGAAACAAGTAGAGGAACATGAAATCTTATTCTAAACTACTCAAACCATCATCCCATGGGGGGATTGGTGTCACTTTGATGTGGAAAGTGACCCTTTCCCAATCCCTTATGATAAACTCTTGATCCTTTGATGTGAAGATGGCTTTGATGCAAAGAGATAGTGAAATCCAAGCTAAAATGACATAAAAAGCATGTGATTGAGTAATGAGGTGGGTAGAGTAACAATGCTTCAAGTTGTGGATCCATTTCAAGTAGAAGAGGCCTCTACTTATAGAAGTGAAGGGTTGAAAAATGGATGAACTTGGTGAATGTGGGAGTAATATGGGAGCCAATAGCATTGTGACACTTGTCACAAGACTAATGAAAGCCATGGGGATGTGTGTGGAGCACATTTTGAAAGATGTGAAGGATTTAAGGCATGTAGGTGGATTTGTAAGAGGACATGTAAGGGAATTGAATGAATATGGTTGAGAATTGAATGAATATGGTTGAGAAGTAAGAAGGACAAGATGGCATGTAAGAGGCCATTTAAGGAAAAGGTGGCTCTTGTAAGAGCATTTAAGACCCTTGTAAGAAGCTTTTAAAATACTTTTGGAGGGAAATTTATGAATGGGTGATTGAGAGGAATATTCCAAAGAATATGCCTTTGAAAGGAAAATAGGCTAATTAGTTAATTAGAAGAAATGATTTTCATGTGCAAGTTGGTTAATTGATTGTGGTTTTAGTTGACCAAGGTTGAGTCAAAAGCTAGAGAAATGGGTAATGAGGATTATGAGGAGATTAGAGTCAACTAATTCAGAATTAAATCAACTCAAGTGGGTTAGAGGATTTATGACATTTTATTTAAATAATTTGATTTATTTAATCAAATGAGAGGAGTTTAGGTTTTAATTAAATAATTTGATTTATTTAATTAAACGTAGTGAACATTAGTGAGCAATAAGTGAATTAAACTAATATATTTAATTGCTTGATTAATAGTAGAAATTGATGAATCTAACTAAATAATAAAGATTATTAATTATTTGGTAAGTGCAAAAATAATTTTAGGAGGAAGTGATGTTAATTAATCAAAATTAGATGCATAATGTTAATTAGGACAATGTCTGCAATTAGTAAACAACGCCCTCTCCATTTCACATGAATTAATGATATAAATCTGAATAGAAGACATTTTGATGCCACACTCAATGATATATTATATTGTTTGGGTTTAGAGTAATCTATGGTAGACAGTAGATGTTTCTCTTTATCACATGATCATTTTTTGAACTAATTACCAGTCCAAAGTCCATTCATAGAGTTTGCACCAAAATATTGGACTTAAGGCAAATATCTATCTTGTTCGAAATATTGAAGTGGTAAGTTACAACCCTAATTACATTGAGTTTCAGATTCTAGGACAAAATTTAGGGTTATCCCAAAAGGGGACATTACATAGCCTTACTACTCTGAGTTTTAGATCCATTTTTATTGGAATGGTTTCCTTTTGCGCCATTATTTGGTATAGATCTAAAAGTGTTAGTCATAGTGTTCATGGTTTGCATCAACATGTTCATCATATGTGATGTCTGCTCTTGTTGTTTGGCCATTTGCTCATGTATTTGAGCCATTTGCTTCAGAGAGGTTTCCCATTGCTCGTCCCTATCAACCATCTTCTTACCTTTGCCTCATATTCGAGATGATTCAACTTCAACCTTTCTTCTTTCCCTTTCAATAGCTCGTTGATCCCTTTGACTCAAACGCATAACATTCCCCCAAGCCGACAAGATGGATCGAGGCTTTGATACCATTGTAAGATATTGAGTGTTGATTTTGTTTATAGGGCAGACATGTCAACACACATCCTTGTCCTCCATGTCATGACACTCACAAATTAACAAAAAATAAAATATGAAACAAAACATTACGAAATCTAATTATGATTTATTTTTTAAGACATACTATAGATTAAGAATTTTTTCTATTTAAAACAAATTGTAATAAAAATAACCTTCACCTCTAATATTTTTTGATCATTTTATATTATGCAATAAAAAAATTGATTTAAAAAATTTAAATATAGGACTGAAAATGGAGCGAAAAAAGCTAGTGCAGAAAAACACAAAGGTGAAGCCTGGGATCCCACTGAATGAAGGGTTTTGCTTAGCGCAAAATGTTTTAGAGGGGAAGAATGAATCTGGGTAGTGCGACAGATGGGCATTGGAGGATTACTTTACCATTGATTTGACTAACGAGGCGATGATGGATGTGAAAATGTTGGGTGAACTAGCAATTATTTGCAAGATTGTAGGTCCGCGAATGGTGAGAAGTGCAATCCAGAAGTGGTTGGAGATGTACTGGCCAAAGATGGAAATTGTAAAATTTATGTTGCGGGGGTTCTTCATAGCCATTTTCAAATATGAAGAGGAGAAAGAAGAGGTGTTGAGTGGAGGTTTATGGAGGATTAGGGGCAGCCCTATATACATTCAAAAATGGATCCAAAATTTTAATCCAGTGGATTTGCAACCCTATGATAAGCCACTTTGGATTTGACTCTTCAATCTACCTATGGAGTATTGGGTCAAAGAATACATTGATAAGATTGGTCGATCTTTGGGTACCTTGGTAGAGGTTGATGAAGAAATAACCGAAGGGGACTCCTTATATCTGTAGATCTAGGTGGTGGCTGTGAGGGAGATCCCAAAGGAAATTAGGCTGTGTGTTTATGGAAGGCTTCGTTTGGTTCCTGTGGAGATCAAGGAAGAAATTTTATTTTGCCTGAATTGTGGAAGTAGAAAGCACTCAAAGGAAAAGTGTGGGAAAAATTCAAAAGCCAAAATGGAGTGGTGGCCCAAATCTTCTCACCCGTGCCCAGTGGTGGAGAATAAACATGGAACTGTATATGCCCAGGCTAAAATTAGGCAAAATGGTATTGAGTTGGACCTGAATTTGGGTGCCATTTTTCCTTTCATAGACATAATGGATGAGGTTCCTCTAATTGATGGTTTTCCTTCGGTGTTGCATGACCCAACGAAGGTCAATCCGGGAGACCTAATTAGCTTTGTCCTGGTTATGTCATCTAATGTCATAGAGGAGCAATTTGTGGAGTCGAAAGATGATGGTTTGGAGGCGGATGAACTGGACGTCATAGATTTAAGAGGCATACGCCAAATAGTTGCAAAATGCATGTCAAAATTCAAGTCGAGTAGAGGGAGAAAATCAAGAAAACAGAAGCGTGAGGAGGCAACATATGAGCTAGGTTTGACAAGCATCAAAAACTTCTTTGAAACCAAGGGAGCCAGGGCCTCCTTTGGGAAGCCATGAAGGTTGTTACATGGAACGTTGGGGGCCTAACGACCCTTGCTAACAACCCCTGACAAGCGACGCTTAATTAAGCGTCATTTAGATAGATTAACAGTTGACATTATTATCCTTCAAGATACAAAAATAAGTGATGAGGAAGGTTTCAAATTTTTGAAATATTATAAAAAATGGGCAAGTTTTTTCCTAAGGGCTTCCGGGGCCTCTGGTGGTTTAGGCTTTCTTTGGCAGGCAGGCTATGTTGACATCCAATTGGTTTCTTCAACCTCAAATTGGGCAAAGTGCAATGTAAGGCATTGCCAAACGGATTTGTGTTTTCCCCTTTTCAATGTTTACGGTCCGGTTGGAACAACAAAAAAAGCGCAAGTGTGGCAATAGATTAGGGACCACATTGTAGGGGCTGAGAATAATCTAATGATTCTTGGGGGGGATTTTAACGTGATTCTAGATTTGAAGGAGAAGAGCGGGGGTTTGATGAAGGAAAACAAGGTGATAATCAACTTCAAGGATTTTGTTTCCTCTATTGTAGCTTATGATTGTTGGCCCAAAAATGGAATTTACACTTGGAAAAACCACAGGAAAGGTTTCTCAAAGACTCCTGAGATGTATGACTTTGGTCTCTTTCACCGTATTTCATTCTGATGCCCTCTGGAGTCGCGATTATCAAGCAACCCATCTTATTCAAATAATACCTATTGATTGGATTTGTGTTGGGCAACATAACCTACTGGACAAGATTATTTGTTATGGGACAACGATATATTTGGACGGGTTCATTGGGTTATTTCGATGAAGGAGCTACTATATAATTCAAATTATCAACTCTCAATATAGAAAATGGCTCCAATAGATATTTTAAGGAATTTACAACAATAACAATGTCGGGTATTACCTAGAGGGATGCCAATAGGCAAGGACTTGTTCGGGGCTCTCTCATATACATGCCTTGACCAATTCTATGAGCAATAATTATTAAGTTACAAACAACGATTGTGAAGATTATTGAAGTAACAATTATAGGAGGGGGTGCGATTTGTTAAATAGAAGGAATACAAATGAGAAGACACGACTCCCCATACCAAACTATATAACAAGAGATGAAGCTCAGCTTAGAGGGGCATGGACGAAGTTGGTAGATATATACCATTTAAAAGCATATCTAGGGTGCTCTTAAGGAGTGGGGTCATTTAGATAGGGAACACATGAATAATTAGTGTAAATGCCAAATCTATACTATGCTCAAACAAGAACAAATATAAGAATATTAGTCATTTTAAACAAGCCATGTAAAGCATTTCTCATGAAATTGTTGAGCATGCAAAGATTCAATGAGAACATTATTAAAATAACATGAAACAAGTAGATGAACATGAAATATTATTCTAAACTACTCAAACCATCATTCCATGGGGGATTGGTGTCACTTTGATGTGGAAAGTGACCCTTTCCCAATCCCTTATGATAAGCTCTTGATCCTTTGATGTGAAGATGGTTTTGATGCAAAGAGATAGTGAAATCCAAGCTAAAATGACATAAAAGCATGTGATTGAGCAATGAGGTGGGTAGAGTAACAATGCGTCAAGTTGTGGATCCATTTCAAGTACAAGAGGCCTTTGCTTATAGAAGTGAAGGGTTGAAAAATGGATGAATTTGGTGAATGTGGGACTAAGATGGGAGCCAACAGCCTTGTGACAAGCATTGTGACACTTGTCACAAGGCTAATAAAAGTTGTGGGGATGTGTGTGGAGCACATTTTGAAAGATGTGAAGAATTTAAGGCATGTAAGTGGATTTGTAAGAGGACATGTAAGAGGACATGTAAGAGAATTGAATGAATATGGTTGAGATGTAAGAGGGACAAGATGACATGTAAGAGGCCATTTAAGGCAAAGGTGACTCTTGTAAGAGCATTTGAGATATTTGTAAGAAGCTTTTAAAAACCTTTTGGAGGGAAATTTATGAATGGGTGATTGAGAGGAATATTCCAAAGAATATGCCTTTGAGAGGAAAATAAGCTAATTAGTTAATTAGAAGAAATGATTTTCATGTGCAAGTTGGTTAATTGATCATGGGTTTAGTTGACCAAGGTTGAGTCAAAAGCTAGAGAAATGGATAATGAGGATTATGATGAGATTAGAGTTAATTAATTCATTATTAAATCAACTCAAGTGGGTTAGGGGATTTATGACATTTGATTTATTTAATCAAATGAGAGGACTTTAGGGTTTTAATTAAATAATTTGATTTATTTAATTAAATGTGGCGAACATTAGTGAGCAAGAAGTGAATTAATCTAATAAATTTAATTACTTGATTAATAGTAGAAATTGATGAATTTAACTAAATAATAAAGATTATTTAATTAATTGGTTAGTGCAGAAATGATTTTAGGATGAAGTGATGTCAATTAATCAGAATTAGATGCATAATGTTAATCAAGACTATTGGAATGTCTACAATTAGTAAACAACGCCCTCTCCTTTTCACATGAATTAAAGATATAAATCTAAACATAAGATATTTTGATGCCACACTCGATGATATATTACATTATTTGGGTTTAGAGTAATCTATTATAGACAGTAGATGTTTCTCTTCATCACACGATCATTTTTTGAACTAATTACCAGTCCAAAGTCCATCCATAGAGTTTGCACCAAAATATTAGACTTAAGGCTAAGATTTATCTTGTTTGAAACATTTAAGTGGTAAGTTACAACCCTAATTACATTGAGTTTGGGATTCTAGGACAAAATTTAGGGTTATCCCAAAAGGGGACATTACATAGCCTTACTACTTTGAGTTTCAGATCCATTTTGATTAGAATGGCTGCCTTCTAGGCCATTATTTGGTGTAGATTTGAAAGTGTTAGTCATAGTATTCATGGTTTGCATCAACATGCTCATCATTTGTGATGTCTGCTCTTATTGTTTGGCCATTTGCTCATGTATTTGAGCTATTTGCTTTAGGGAGGTTTCCCATTGCTCATCCCTATCAACCATCTTCTTACCTTTGCATCCTATTCCAAATGATTCTACTTCAACCTTTCTTCTTTCCCTTTCAATAGCTCGTTGATCCCTTTGACTCAAATGCATTACATTCCCCCAAGCCGGCAGGATGGATCAAGGCTCTGATACCACTATAAGATATCAAGTGCTAATTTTGTTTATAGGGCAGACACGTCAACACACATCCTTGTCGTACCATGTCATGGCACTCACAAATTAACAAAAAATAAAATATGAAACAAAACATTGCAAAACCTAATTATGCTTTATTTTTTAAGATATACTATAGATTAAGAGTTTTTTCTATTTAAAACAAATTGTAACAAAAATAACCTTAACCTCTAAGATTTTTTGATCATTTTATATTATGCAATAAAAAAATTGATTTTAAATAAATATTAGAAAAACATTATAAAATTCACTTAAATTTTTGACCTCACATAATTTTCAAGAAATAATATTAAGACTATAGGGGAGAGGGGCCCATAGTGGAGTGGGGTCCAATAGTGAGGATAGAAGTAGTCCTTAGTGGGGTCCAATAGTGAGGATAGAGGTAGTCCTTAGTGGGCTCCATAGTGGAGCACCTTAATATCCAATTACAACACTTTTTATCCATAAAGTACACAAACTGACAAATCATGTGATGCCACATCAGCGCACCAATAAAACATGACTTTGTGCACCACTATCGGTCTCACTTTTTTTGAGGTCTTTTTGGATACCTCAACAAAAAGCAGCTGATGTGGCATCATATTTGATGATGTGGCCCTAAAACGAAATACAGAAGCATGTGAGTTGCCAAATAAACTATTATACAAAATTGGAAGTGATTTGAAATTTCCACATAGAATTTTGAGAAATGCGAAGTTAAGGTGCTCCACTATGAGCCCCACTCCCCTAATATATCTCTCTAAATAAAAATTAAAATAAGTATATATACACAATAACTGAGGTGAAAAAACATAACATGCTACTTAATTTATAAAACTATAAATATTTATACCTATAATTCAATATCACACAGAACTATTACTAGTAATATTTATTTGTTTATTTGTTTATTTCTTTGGACAAAACTACCCACAGTACAATAATTTTACAATTTAGGTAAAATAGAAGAACCCAATCAGAGGCTAAAATGAAACCCTAAACCCTGTCAGCTTTAGAAGAGGTATAATTTAGGTCTCGAGGTCAAGAATCTACGTAGCCCTAAAACCCGATATTTTCAGATCCCACTTTTCGTTTATTGCGAATAGATTGAAGCAGCAGCTGCAGGAACAGTGGTTTCGGTTTGCCTCCTTGAAAAAAATTTCTGTTGTGGTGGGATTTCGTAAAGTTTTCCTGCAAAGTCTTCTCATTTTTTTCATCGGCATCATTGACAACACGACACAATTTGTGGCAAATTTTGAGGTAAGTCACTGTGAGTTTTATTTTTTGGAACCTGTACGGGGTCGGATCATTTTTTTTGTGTGTTTTACTTCATTCTATTGTTATCTGTTGAATGAAGGTATTGGTTCTCACGCCCGGAAAAAAACAACTTTCAAGAAATTGAAACACACCTCGCCCTACGCCTGAAAATAAATTTTAACTCGCGGCCAATAGTTTCGTTTAAAAGGCTGCAAAAATCTTGTCTCGGGCTCAAAAACAGAGTAGCCCTAAAACTGCGAAATTTTCAGATTGGATTTTCATTTACTGCGAATAGATTGAGGCAGTAGCTAACGTGAGGATGGATTAATTGGTGGCTTGCTTGGGTAGCTCTTAGTTGGTTCTTAGCGATTATCTGTTGGTATGGGTACTGATCCAGGCTCTATCCTGTTTGTCCAGTCTCTTTGTGCTTTCCATTCCATCAATCAATCCATAGTTTGGCCTTGACACCATCCTGTACATCCCAATTCAATGTGTAGTAGATAAGATCCCTATATTGTAACTTGAAGGACCAACTATGACCCATGCTAAACCTTGATAAGGAACTGCAGCGAAATTATGAGATGGTTCATTGCAGTCTAGTATTTCTGTTCATAAGTTTCCCATAGAAATCATGTTGTTCCCTATATATCCAGCTTGTCCCTAAGGGTCATGTTTATAGCTCCCAAGTTCCAAAGCTGAAGATATTCTCCATATATCCTCCAAACCAGATTGTCCCCTGGGTCATGTTTATAGCTCCCAAGTTTTAAATACCAGTTTCACGGGTCAGTTTGAGAGAGATTCATTTTCATTCGATTAGGGGAAGTTGCATGGTGTTTTAGGTGGCTTTCAACAGGAAATTGCATGACTCGCTTCATGCTCAGACCAAAGAATAGTGGTTTTGTGGTTGGGAATAAATAAATTGGCTCCAGTTGTAAAAAAAGCACATCTGATGGAGTTGCCTTTAGTATGAAAATGTCTACCCTTCCGAGAAGTTATCATTTCCTTATTTCTTTTAAATTGGATTGTTCTAACAGAATCCAAAGGTATTCCCTGCATCGCCCAACAAAAAGAGTAGCTCCAAGAGAATGAGGAGTTAACCAATCGCAAATTTCAGAGTCTGCCAAATACATTTGTCATTGTTGGGCATTGTTAATAGAAAAAGTGTTTGGAATCATTGTTATTAATGATCTTCCTTAAAGTATCGTCATAAACATTCTCTTGATTTGTCTTGCTTTGTTGATAAATGCTTTGCCTGCTAGCTCATTTTCATCTACAAGTTGCATTAGAGGTTTTTCTCCCTCCAAATGTTGTAAAGAGACATCTCGTTCCTTTTCCTTGCATGAGTGAATGTCCAACCTAGTAATTCTGCCACCTAAGTTACCGATTCGTTTTTGGATTCGGGTACGGGTATGCAAATCTGGTCAATTTTTTTTTTGGTTTGGGTACATTAATACAAAAAATAATAAAAATCAGAAATATATACATATTTGCAGCAGTAATTAAGTTCAGAATACACCACCATACTAATAGTCAAATAACATAGCAAAAATACACCACCACTTTCATAGTCAATTATTAAAATATTAGTGATACTCGAATGTCATGATATAAATAACTTTGAGATTCAGAGGGCAGGGGCTAATATCATTTAGTCATTTAAGGGTTAAGTGGTCAAAATTAGATCTTTGTCATTTAAGGAGTTAAGAGTGTAGCTAATAAGGTTGTAGCTTCCTCGCATATATAATTACTATTTCAATGTTGTAATTAATGACTTGTAGATTTAGTAATTGTTTATTTCTCTTTCATTTCTCATATATGCTTTTTGCTTAAGTGCCTGCATGTTTGTACTTCTAACTCCTAAGTTTTAAGGAACACTTGGCCTGCTAGTTTAATGCTTGAATGTTGCTTTCTTTACTGGCTAAAATAATTTAATATATGCAAATCTTCAGGCCTAATCTCAAAAGATAATAAAAATGCAGTTAGAGACCTGCTGATCATACTGACACAAACCTGCATCGTAGGCAAAGTTAGTCAGAACTTAGAACAGATATAAGACACTAAAACCAGAATGGTTAAGAATAGAATTCACATCCGAAGTAGATATTTCTAAAAACAGGATCTTGACAAAACTTTTAGTCAATAAATAATAAAAAAATTCAAAAAAAGGCACTTTTTGCGTGGCCAGGGCGTTTTGACGTCTGGATTCGAGTCGGATTCGTTGTGGATTCGGCTGGGCATACCCTGGACGAATCCGCAGTGTCGTTTTGATTCCAAGGTGAATCCACAGTCATATTTTTGTACCCTGTCTGAATCTGAATCGTACCGAATCCAAATTTCAAATCTGGTATGAATCATATCGTATCCAGGGGCTGGGAGTGGTGAATCAGTAACTTAGTCTGCCACTATAATGGACAGGAAAGATGATTCTTGGCCCTCTTGTCAAAGGCCTCTGGAGCCACTGAAGAAGCATTTGAGCATCCGCTGATGACTAAAAATTCTGGAGTGCAAATGCAATTGAATATCCATTTACATCAATCCATACTCAATCCAAACTTGAGTAGAACCTTGATTGAGGGTTCCCAATTAACCTGATCATAAGCTTTACTTATATCAAATTAATCAGGATTCCCTCCCTCCAATTGGCCATGGTAGAGCTGTTTAGCTCATTCATATGAAATTTGAATAAAATCTTTAGGATTTATTTTCACTTGACAAATCTGTTTGGCTCTTCACTACAATAGCATAGGGGCAGAGCAATTCAAGGGGGCCTGATGATTCATTATCTACTATGACATTTTCTCGAGTGTTTGCAGATCCATTGGGACAAATCTTCTGAATCCAGAGAGAAAAATCCTACATTCAAAAGGCAAAAGAGCTAAAGTAGAAAAAAATAGAGTGCATAGAATCTTAGGTAGAAGAGTAGGGCAAAATTTATGAAAGCAGTTCTTGAGCAAAATTCTTAAAGATACAGTTTTGGCCTCAGTAACATCCATATTGTCTTAGATTTGTGCTCAAATTGACATCCACAGCCTCTCAGAAAAGTAATCTTGGGTAGATAGGTAGAGCAAGTTCTATGAAAGTAGAATAAATTTTATAAATAGGTTTTTCGGAGGTAAAGTAGGCAAATTTTATGAATAGAGAAATATTAGTTCTTCGGCAGTAGAGTAGGGCAGGTTATAGGAAAGCAGTTTACATACAAATTCTTAGGCTGTGTTTTCGACAAGGTAACATCCATATTGTCTTGGATTTGAACCTGAATCAGTATCTACACTCTCAGGAAAATACTTTCTGTAAGTGAAGGTTTAATTCTCTTAATATTTTCAACAGTGCTAGAGTTGGCAGTTTCCTGTTTTCACAATTTACGTTTCATAGCATTGTTTGCAGTTTTAAAACTTTATAGAAGATTCAGGAACAATTTGGTTCAGATTCCAGTTTATGTTAAGTTTCATACATATGGTTTAAGTCAAAGCAATTCCAGAATTTTCACAACTTCAATTTTGGTCTATTTTCAGACCTGCAGATTGTAGCATTGCAGCCAACTACAGTTGGGCTCACAGCACTCTTATAATGAATTGAACAGAATTAGATTTACTCTAGAACCCAGTTGAGCAACTAACAAATCTTTATCCTTGGAACATTTCTGCTTTTATTATATTGTTTTAATTTACTATTTTTTGCCTCTATACATAGGTGTACCGTGTGAGAACTGACTGCTTGTACATCTTCAGACGAGGTAAAGCTCCTACTAGACTTAGAGAAGACATAAAATGGTAATATGTAAAGCTCCTACTAGACTTAGAGAAGACATAAAATTTTAATATGTTAAAATGATGTAAACTATGTTGCCTTTGGAAAGGGCTGTTGGAATTCTTCTCTGAACTACACGTGGTCATCAGAATTACCATCTCAGAGTTTTTCAGACGATGCCAGCTCATGACTGATGGTCTTTGTTAGTTGATTTGTTGCCTGGTATTGCTGTTTGAAAACAGCATCAAATTAATTTTCTGACAGTAACAAATCCACGGCTGTAGTTTAAGTTTGAATTTACACAAGCATGGAGATCACACCTAACCAAAGGCTTGAAACACAGAAAGACAAGTGTTTGCTATTAGAACTGTGTATATTTTCTTATTCATTAGATTTTTTCATGTTTTATGAGTGAAAGCAATAGGGCTTGAAAATGTTTTTGTTATCCAGTATATTTTTGCTCCTTTCTTGTTAACATAAACTTGTTATACATTTTAGTTAATAAAAAAACTTGAAATCGGGTGCATAGTGCTCTACATCAAACATTTGATCTGGACCCTTATCTTGTTTATGTAACTATTATGTCTATATTATACCTTATGATCATGCTTTGACATTTGTTTATTGTTAAATTTGTTGGTTTTTTAAACACAGCAATAAGATGGACAAAGCATTATCAAATGGGCCTGAGGCCATGGCAGTTGAACAAACAAATTATGAGGGTACCACAGGGAAGGCTGATATTCGCAATGGACCTTCAAACATCCCTCCCACCAAGCCGCAATTTGAACCATTGACTGCATATGAAAGATCTGGTGGGCGCCCCGAATTTCGGAAAGTGTCTGTTCCTCCTCACCGTTTTACACCTCTGAAAAAAATTTGGATGGAGATTTACACTCCTATTTACGAGCAGATGAAGATTGACATTCGGATGAATATCAAGGTACCTTTCTTGCCCATTTTCCTTAAAATATTCTTTCTACTTTAGTCATGGCCGTTATGTAGCATTTCCTTGCATTGATTTCCTTGATTCTGACTCAGGCCCGTAGAGTTGAATTAAAGACGCGCCCAGACACCCCGGAAATTAGCAACCTCCAGAAATCTGCCGACTTTGTCCATGCATATATGCTTGGTTTTGATGTACCTGATGCCATTGCACTTTTGAGGTTGGATGACCTTTATGTAGAATCCTTCGAGATTAAAGATGTTAAAACACTCCGTGGAGAGCATCTTTCTCGAGCAATTGGCAGGTTAACTGGGAAAGGTGGAAAGACAAAGTTTGCAATTGAGAATTCAACAAGGACTAGAATTGTGATTGCTGATACGAGAATTCATATATTAGGATCTTTCTTGAATATCAAAGTTGCTAGAGATGCTTTGTGCAGCCTTATTTTAGGATCACCAGCAGGCAAGGTCTATTCAAAATTGAGAACAGTAACTGCAAGAATGGCAGAGAAGTTTTAATAGTCCCTGCTATTGTCTTCTTTCCATTTCTTCGCCTTCTTAACATTTTTTTTTGAAGAGAGAATGTGCACACCTTTGGTATTTGGATGGTTTCATTGGTTTAATTTTTAGTTCCTGCCAATAGGCAGGTTACTATTGCAATCATTTGATTTCCATTTTATATAGAATCTTTTGCTGGGCTGGCCAATCAGATTATATAATTTAAATATAATTCTTTTTATTTCTCTAATTTGAATTTAAGAACATATTTTTTATATGTAAATTTTTATTTATTTATCTGTTTTCTTATTGATCAGAGTAGTTGTATAATTCATTTTTCTTTTTTAAAAAATTGAGAAATTACCTTACCATAATAGTTTTTGCTGGGACCATCATAGTTAATGCATTATAGGATAAACTGCTGGAAGCAACCTTCACAGCAACAACAGAGCACCTCTGTTTGTGCTTGAAGCACTGATGGTTATCGATTGGACTGCAAATGTCAATGCTTGATCATATGTTTACTATACACTTCCTTAAAAAGGCTAATGAAAGAAAACCGTATTCGTCTGTGAACTGGCCTGCCAGGAAATTGAACAGGTGACTTGTTTTAGGGTTTTGTGCTGTTGTACATGAGCTTTGAACAGGGTTGATGGGTTTTGACATTGGTTTATCACGTGGGCCAAAGCTGAAACGAGGAACAGGGGACTTGAGATGAAGAGGAGCACTGCTGAGTGATGTAGGTGTACAATATATGCAGATTGTTTAAGGAATATCGTCCAGTTTAGGGTTAGTTTGGCTTAATTCTGGTCAATTATTTACTGCTAAAGTTCCCTTTCACATGAGAAACTCAGAGGTAAGCTCTTTGTTACATATGTGGGTTTTTGATGATTTTCAGTGATCACTATCTGTTTGAGCAATTTTGATGATTTTTGGGGATTATTCCCCTTTTAGAAACTTTATATGTGCCAAGAACATAGGCCTTTTGTCATTAAAGTTCTTCGGGCATACTGCAATCTTTAACAAATATCTTTGGCAAAAAATCAGCTGGGCATCTTTAAATCTGGGACAGTAATTTGTGATTTATTTGCTTAGCAACAGAAGGTTCACCATCTACAAGTAAGATGCAGCTTAGCCAATTGGAACTAGTTGCTTGTGTTTCACTCTCAGTACTTATAGCTTATGCCAGCACAGAGTTTTAACTTTTGAGATGATGAGTTGTGCATAATGCCATGTTGGGTAGGCTTAGTCCACGTTATTAAGATTTGTAAACATGGACGAGGCACTCCATTACAATTACAACACAACCTCACTACATGCTTGACAGAGTGAGAGGAATAGCAACTTATGATATTAATGCCTTGTCGTACTTTCCTCCTTCATGTTTTGTTCCTTGTCTCTTTTTTTGGATGTCGATTTGGGGTTTTTCTGATGAATTGGTGCTTTTGGCTTAGAAGAAAAGAAAGAAAAGAAGCACTGCTTTTTTTTCAGAAAGCATTAGGTCCATTTTGAAGGCTTTAATTGCAATGTCAAAGCCCACAGTTTGCTAGAAATACACGATGTTGATATTTCTGCCACTGTGCGTGTTATGCATGATCTCAATGTTAAGTGATTGTTTTATTTCAGTCCACACCTGGGCGAGGACGGTGAATGATGAATTTGGTAAAATAGGAATTTCTCAAAATGCTCCTTTATGATGCATAGCATCCTCAACTGCTTAGTGTTACAAATCATGGAGCAAAATATCATTCTGTCTCAATCTCCTACAGCTAGAAATAATCTTAAAATCCTAAATATTGCCAAAAGACTTCCAAGTAAACCTAATGAGATTAACTGACAAATACTGCCTTGAATATAGATTAATACTAAACTGTAAAACCTTATGGACTATTAACAGGCCAGCAGGCCACACAAATGAAACAAAGTGAGCATAAAAATATTACACTACATCAAGAAACCACAAAAGCACAGCCAGTTAGCAAGAGGATATTCGAAGGTTAAGAGCCATGCTACCTGTTGCTCCTGAATTTTGTCACCTTTCAATCTTCAATGAAGCTAACTCTATGCCTAATACATGCCAATACAAATTGGAACAACAGGGCATGGATACTGAATGGCGTTCCCCTCCACATTTGAGAGGACTGCCAACAAAAAAGAAAGTGCTGGATCTTTTAGGTTTTTTCTATATTTTACGCCTTGTCCAATTTGAAAGAGGCTGAGCTAAAATTAATAATCAACGGCTGACTCTTTCAGATAGACCCTGGAGATGATTGAAGTCATCGTAGCTGTTAATTTATTCGAAATGAATGAGCTTCATTCCTCCATCAACGGCCTGCAGTGCTGGAGAAGGTGTGCAAGACAATGAGATGTATCTAATCTGTTCAGAATTTTTTTGCAAAAAGCAGACATCGGGTAGCCCTAAAACCTTGATATTTTCAGATCTAGGTACTTTCATTAACTGTGAATAGATTGAAGCAGTAATTGAAGGGTCTCTACACAATGCAAGATGTTTGCATTCATCTGAGTGGTCAAATTTTCATGAGTCTTTTTCCCTTTCACCATTTACAGTTTTACTGGTCACGGAGGATATTTAATATGTTCATCGTTTATATGTCATCGCTTTTTCCATCATGGAAAGAAGTTCATGAAACTCTGACCATCTATTTCTGATAGAATTGTCAAAATTTGATGTTATTTCCCAACAATGGCAGTGGATGCCTTATCACAAATTACAAATAGATATTAAACATGAAAAAGAAAATTAAGACCGATTGGTTTTTGGCAATGATGTCATTATGGATATGGATGTGCAATGCCACACAAAACCATTTCCAGCTAGTGGAAGGTAAATTTTGTGCCCTTTTGTTAGTTTTTCAATTTTGGCAATGCCCGCATTCAACAAATGTAGATTTAAGCTATTCTTATTATCTTATATTTGTTTACCTCACAAATAAGGGTTTTGGAAAACTGAGATTCAGGGAGGCAGCTCTAGAATTTGTTCCCATATAACTTGGCGTTCTGTATATGTAACACACGTAACTTGGTTTCCCTTGTAATAACAGTGAGGTGCAAGTTTCAGGGCATGTCAACAACCTGTTACATTGATAATTATTAGTAACCCTATACTTACAGAGTACGTTTAGGAGGAATGGGCCTTCAACGTGTATGAATATCAATTGAGAACAATTTATTTTCTTGAGTTGGAAAAATGGGAAAACTTGGATTGGGTAAAATGGGCAACCAGTTCCCTATATTGCTCAACCTGGGGCTTATTTTGCTTTTGTTTATCTTTCTGTCGAATCGTATAAATATTTTAAAATTCCCCTTTTACCTCTGCACCACCCAAAACCTGCTTGCCAGAACATAATAAGCCCAATAATAATGTTGGCTGGTATTCAGATTGGGACGTTTTTTTTCAGATATTATAGTTGGAAATGCTCTGGTAGACATGTATGCAAAATATGGAAGCATAGAAAAGGCACGTGAACTGTTTGATAGAATGCCTCAAATATCTTATTAAGGTGTCCAGAAGAAAAACTCTTATCTGTCCTATAAAGAAGAAGACTTCTGCAACACCTATCAAGAATTATTGGGGAATCTGCCACAAGATGCTCATTGGAACCAAGTGATGAGTTGTGACTATATCCAGATGCTTTATTTCAACCAAGGAAGCTACTGCCATAGACAATATTGAGACAACCAGTCCAATGCCCATGCATACAGCGGAGTGAACCCCCTTTCATTACCAGTGTACTCGCAAACAATGGGCAAAATTAGATGATAATAAACTGGAATCCATATTATGACACTCAGTATATCAAATATAGACAATGATGCTGGAGGAACTTCGAAAGAACCAATGCTGGTGTCCATGGTCATGCCCTGTTCCACAAACATTGTGAACATCTGAGCATAAACAGCAGAAAATATAAGACTAGTAACCCATATAGGAAATAGATGGACCAAAATCTTTAGCTCCTCCACTTGGGTCAGAGTACATAGTTTCCAAGGATTGGAAATACCACCACTCTGAACACCTTCATTTGTTATGGTAGCCGTTTTGTCAAGAAAACTGCAAATATTTAAAAAAAATACAGACCTCATCAGAGTTATTGAAAAAAAAACCAAAAAGCCACACAAAACTAAACTATCCCTTCTTAACTTGAGATTGGAGAGTCATCTTGCCATGGTCTTCAACGTTCTCTTCAGATGGTTACTTTTTCGAACGGTAGTCCACAAATCTGTAACAAAGATCTGATGATTTGGCAGAAGATTGATCAAACCTCATCGTGAATCCCCCCAAAGGTATTGACTGCTCATCTTAGTTATAAGAGGGGGACAATCAATAAAAACGGTAAAACCAGTCAAGGTAGAAAGAATTTTTTTTCACCCTTTTCTGGGGATAGACAACTGGTTGGAAAAAAAATGTCTGAAAGGGCTTATTAATTTTCAATGAAGCAGGAATCACAGTTTCTAGAAAAAAAACTCGGAATAAAGAGGCTGAGGTTTGAATTTTGAAATTGGCTGGGACTTCAGCAGGAAAATGACAGCCTTATTTGGAAAAAAACATCTGATTGGGGATGAGGGATTCTGAGAAGAAGTTTTAGGCTTCAGAGAAACAGAAGTCATGAGAGCAGAAAGAGTGTCAGGAAAACAATACTGAAGGCTTAAATCTGCCCCCTTCCACTAAGAAACCTGCTTTGAAGAATTAAGCCTTTTTGCTCCAAAGGAGCCTTAGGACAAATGTCCACCAACTAACTAGTAGCATAACATGACCTACACCTAAACACATTTCCTTCAAAGTTCAATTGCTGCTTCCAAATTCTATTTAACAGCTATTCCTTGTATTGTATTGTATTGCTTGTCTCACTGGGATGTTTAACAGCTATTCCAGATCTTCCATTGTTCCTTGTCGCATCTGGAAAAGGCAGAGGGCCTTCCTCTTCCTAATTTCTTACCCAGTTATATTTTATGATGAGGCACTTGAACTGTTTGACATAATGCCTCAACATTAGCTCATTATGTACCTTTCTCCATTTTAGAATAGGTATTGGAATTTGCCGGATGATAAATTCACTAGTCTACAGACTTATAGTTACTGGTCTTACAACAAGGAAAAGCAAAGCTGCATGGTTGACACGTGCCAGCCACTTAACCTGGCATACACGTATCCCCTGTGTAAAAGCCATCCAATGGTACAATAGAACGCTTAAAGCGACCAACCTTGAATATGATGCCTTCGCTTACCTCAATGCCAATTTTGTCTTTTTAATGAAATATCTCAGGCAGTAGAGAAAAAAATTAATTTGGCTTATTGAGCTATAAAAAAAATGCACCCATCTATGTGTTGTACCCTATTAAGGTATATTTGATATCTAATTTGGTATCGAGCTTATTTAAAACACCAAATGCTAGAAAATTGAAATCTCTTTATATGGTGTCATTGAGAAAGTCCTGCAGTGTGGCCAACAAAATTTGTTTTTTAGCTCGGCTAAAGCAGAGTCCAATGGCTGTCAATTTATTATTGCCAAATCTTGAACTTGCATATTCTTCATCCAATGTTGTCACAAAGAGGTCTTTTGCATATGGCAGGACACAGTTCTGTCAACATAATTTTGGCAAAAGTATCATTGTAAATTAGAAATTGGCAAATTCCAAATGTAGGAAAATTGTGGTGATTATACAATCATTTTTGGTTATACCAAGTGACGAAAAGAATGTAGAATTTTACAGCTTGTAAGTGTTTCACCTCAGAGGTTCAATTCATCTAATGATCAACGTACTCGGGCAACTCAAGCTTCTGTCTATTGTCGTCTACAATGTACATCAATGAGATAAGCTACTGCATCCAAAACTTTGTTTCTATTTCAGGAGCTGAATGTGTGCTAAACTAGTGAATGCTAGAATCTCTTACAAAAAATCAACCAAAGACTCTACAACTGAATAAAATGAATTTGGGTGTTGGGGAATGGAGTGGATTTCGGGCCATGCTCAATTGTAATGGAAAAATGAATTTGAGTTTTTGGGGAGGAATGGGGTTGGATTTTTTTAAAAAGCACTGATGGCTTAATATAACTGAAGGGGCCGAGTATGGTTGTTTGGGACAACAGTAGATGGTTTTCTTTTCTCCCTGCGATGGACCATTGCACAAATGAACCAACAAAAATGGATTTGGGTGCATGGGAAAGGAATAGGCTTGTATTTTATATTTTAATGAAAATTTTGGTTTTATTGTTTATGACAGTATAAATACATCGCTACCACATTTAAAGATTTGTAAATGTGCTTTAAGCTGGAATGTTTTCAATTCACTCGCAAACACAACAAACTTGTTATTAGTCTGTTAGATCAGACTCAAACCAGACACCAATGCGGTTTTTGTAAGACTCAGAGCTTGAAAGGAACGTTTGTTTTACATGTATATTATGTATCGATTAAAGTTTTGTATGCCGAGACTGGATTAATCTGAAACTTTAATGTAATCATTTGAAACTTTTTATAAAAGCAAAAGTGATCTATTTATTAATCTATAGTTAATTCAGATGAATAATTTTATTGTCTAAATATTGATGCAATCCATTAGAGTTGTATAGTAAAAGTAAAATTGAAAAATTATATATATTCATAAAATATATAGATAAGACAAAGCATTAAATACATTCAACACGAGTACCAACACCCCTTCAAGAAGCAACCAAATTCTTGTTAAAAAGGTCAGTAATATCAGGTCTTTGCATCAAGTATCACTAAGAAGCTCCTTCATGTTCACATCTTCATAGCTTTTTGGTGGGGTGCTATCTAGAGCTAGTCCAATTACAACCAAAGAAATTTGAACACGTGGACCAACTTATTGAATAAAAAAATATTAATAAACTTGCATGTGCAACTTGAATTATATACTTAAACCAAACTATAGATATCAAAGAATGACTAGCATCCATGATTTAACAAAAATCAAATATTGAATCTTACTTTAGGACAACAAAAATTGAGAATGTATTGGATTGTGGCTTCGAATTGTGTGGCACCAAATCAAAGATGATAACCTTTGTGGGTATTGATTCTTTGGTCTTTAATCTAATAAATAGATTTATGTCTTTGTTGAATGATTGAATAATGGAAGGTATTAAAACTTGTACGGATCTTTTCTAGATAGTTTGTAGCAAATAGGTGCTTCTAAGCTTTGAGACGTTTGTGTATTATTTTGTTAGTTAGTATCTATATTTAACTTTTTTTTAACATTGGCAATGATTTGGTCGAAAATGTTTGATCTACTAAAAACAATTAAAAATATCAAAAAGCAATTATAAATTATCACTAAAATAATTATAAACACTAAAAAGAGCAACTAGTAATTATTTCAATATTGTATGAACATTCTACTTTAAGAAAATTGAAATTAAGAATGTACGTTTAATAAAATATCATTTGAATTGTGATTTAAAAAAATGGAATTTAATGTTTCAATATACTAAATAATTTTGATTTAGTGTAAAAGAAAAAAATGCTTGTCTTTGAAAAATCTAGAACAAAGGGAATGAAAATGCACAAGGAAAACATCACAAAATATAAATCAAATGCTATAATAGGTAATTATCTTTAGCATTTTGATCACATGTACTCATTTCTATCATTTTTCATGATTAGATGACCATCTATGACTATTATGTTTATCTTCACACTAATCCAATTTGTTCATGTTATGCTTATCATGCTTATGTCTTACGTTCACATGATAATGATGCTCATGATTTTCATGACAATATCTCACCTTTGTTTGATCTTACATGCTATATCTCTACCCAACGCTTCACATGGTTATATTTCTCACCCTATTAGGGACATCATTAAGGAAATATTGTTTCCTATCATTATATGTGGTTTTATGAGCAAATCATTAGTATTTTTTATGGTATTACACAATGCTACCTTTACATTGAGGCTTTCCACATCCTTTATCTACTTTCCTTTAGTGTATTTGCATCCTCTCTATGCAACTAGTTGGAGGGGGCATATAAGGTCACTAACATTTCTCTTCTTTAAGAATGGTCACACGACCGCCACATGATTCAAAATCTATCTGCATATATTATCACATCTCTTTGGGTGCCCCATTATACTATCTATCCACCTAGTTGCTTCAAGGGTGGAATCTCCATCCCAATGTATCTTTCCTTTCCTTTCTAGATATGGAAAAAAACTATTGTTTTAAATGTCCACATGGTTCTACTCATTGCTTTCATTATTATTTTTAGGTTTTGAAGATGGAGCAATCATTCCAAGAGAACAAGTATTGAGGTAGAATCTTCATCCATATAAATATCCATTTTATGAGTGTCTATGCATTCTCTTGTTGGTTGTGTGTTTTTACTTTGATATGCATCCTCATAGTAGTTTGCATGCACATCAAAGTAGGGCAAGATATAAGTGAAAATTGCATACCCACACCCTTTCCCCTTAATATGTTGTGTCCACTTTGATTAAAGTAACCTTTATGCAATAACTAGCATATAAATGATGCATTTTTAGCTAAGGGTATTCAAACAACTCAGGCCTTAATCATTCCTACCCACTCATTCCCAAGAATTGACCCCTTTCTTGCCCTAGATCATATTTATATTTGTGAAAGTTACCCTAATCACTTTCACATTTGAGGAAATGATTCTTTTACTTTTAAAATTCAAATCATAAGTTGGGGCTAATTTTACCTATCTTTGTGACTCAAGGCACAAAAGTATTTAATTTGACTCTTGGTATCATATTTAAACGGTTAACCTTAGTTCAGTTTTAGGCATGCTAGATCAGATCATCTCCTATCGACATTTTAAAGTTTTTATTATGTTGAGACAAATTATACATTTGTATTAGGAGGATGTGAAGAACCCATGTACATAAAAACTCCTCATTAAATCACATTTTTCAATAGTAAAGATCATGATCGTTAATCATTTAAAATATATCTTTTTCGTTATAACATGCATTCTATTAAGGATTTATAATATAAACATGTCCTGCTTAACCCATACCTACAAAAAAATATGGTGTTTTTAATTTAATTTTATTGTTTTGAGTTTTATATTTTTAGAAATATTAGTGAAGATAAGAGATTTTTTTTGAGAAAATAAATCAACAAATAAAATAAAAAAGTGAACTTAGGTTTGTTAAGGATTTATAATAGAAGGATATCAGGATAATTACTAAAATATTAAGAGCATGGCGAGTTTTTATTTTATTTTATTATTTTGAATTTTATATTTGTAAATAGTAATACTTAATTTCTTTTTTTTTTTTAATAAAAAGGGGTAAAAACTTTATTGAAATCAAGAAATTAACAATACATAAGGATCATGGGACCCCATAGGCTCCCACAAAGGAAAACCCCAAAACATCCATCAAAAACAAAACCACCATCCACAAAGCCACCAACAACTCATCCCTCCATATCATCAGCAATGACCCTCTCTAAATCCTGAACATATTGAGGGGATAAATAGTAAACTTAATTTCACATAGAAGTAGAAACTCAATTTTTTTTTTGTTTAAATCATTTACCATTATTTGTACCAATCTTTTTGCCATATTTTTTATTTTATTAAACTAGGAAATCTCTTGACATATATTATATAGATTTTTGAAAGATATATATGCTAGTTTACTACTTGCACAAATCATTATAAGCACACTATCAAAATATCTAAATCACACAAGAATCTAGGGCAACTTACATGTTTGAGAATGTTGTTCTCAATAATTCATCTAGTTGTTGAATCAATATCTTTAAAAGTTTTGACAAAAGGGAGTAATTATCCTTGGCATGCTCAAACCAAAAAGAATAATAATCAATTTTTATGTGGGAATATGCTAATGATATCAAAGCAAGCCTAAAGCAACATTATAGAAATTAACATATATTAATCCATAATTGCAAGATCAAATTTACGATAGTGGAGGTGATCCAAAGTGATAAATAAAGCATTCACCAATTCAAAAACATATATTAAAAATATCATTTGACATCTATCACAATTTTCTAAGTACCTCATTATTTTATTCAAAAAACTCATATTTCTCATTTCTCCTAGTGAAATTATACCCAATCTAGAACTTTTTTTCGTTTCCTTAGATTTGTTTTGATAAAATAACATTGGTAAAATGATATTGTAATCAACTATATGAGTAGCCTTTTGTTGACTTACATATGAAACTTGTTAGTGCAATATTTTCAAAGATAAAGGCCCAACACAATTACTAAAATCATACCTTGCAAAACATGAAGACAAAATATTGCATAAACAACCCAAGGAAAAGCACAATAAGAAAACCATACTAGAAAAAGGATATGCCAAGAGCCTATATTAATAACCCATAGGAAGGTGCAACAAGCGAACAACACAAACAACTAATAAAAACACTACTAAGAATTCCAACCAAGTCAAATTGCCAAGAAAATACCATATTAAGTATCCAACATTCTAGATGCATATTTGACTATATTTATTCATTAATTAAAGTTAATAATATAACATAATTTTACTTTCAATTAATTAATATAGTCAAATGTGCATCCTCACCAACCATCATTGTTAAAATAGAACAAAAAAGCACACAAACATTCACAATATATGGCATTAATTAGGGAAGTTGGGATATATCCCAATAGGTCATCCTAGAGTTGCACAATGTCATTTTCTAACTCTAAAATGCCATATTAGTTGGGATATACCCCAACAAGTCATCTAGATTTTTCATAGTGTTATTTTCCAACTATAAAATGGCCCACTAGTTGGGATATACCCCAATAGGCCATCCTAAAGTTTATCATGCCATTTCCAACAATGAAATGTGCTACTAAATGATATATACCCCAACAGACCATCCTAGATTCATACAGTATCATTTTCCACCTATAAATGTCTTACTAATTAGGATATACCCCAATGCCATCATAGAATTGCTCAATGTTGTTTTCCACCTTTAAAATTTCCTATTATATATGCCTTTGCCCAAGCCCTCAATTTGGTGCACCATCACCACAAACAGACCAATTATTGCATCTAATCCATTGAACATAATACCTTCTAAATATTCTACTCTTCTAATCAACTGTACCGACTTACCATTCTCTAATCTTGGTAGTGTATGACAACTTGTAACCTCAAGTCGATCTGTATTCTGAAAAACCACCATATACTTGATTACCAAATGTAAATCTTGGCAAAAGATGCTAAGATAGTACACGTCCTTGATGAAATCCTATATTTCTACATGCATTTCCTTGAAACCCTCTCGGAAAAAAATATGCCAAAGAAGACCTTGTAACATGCACCAACCAGGGTGGCTTTTGCTACCTCAATTATGGCATGCTTAGATAGATCTTCCTTAGCTAGCAACAACCTCACAAAAACTTCCAATAATTAATCCTTCACCTCCATCGCCTAGATGAAAATCACTATTTTTCTTTAAAAACTTCTATAATGGTCGGCCACACATGGGCTAAGCCATTATCTTCAATGCCATAATTGCCCAAAGTGGATTTAGCTACCTTTAAATTAGTGTTTCCAGAGTAGTTAAACATCTTCTTAACGCTATGGTAGGAGACTCTCCCTTGGTGAAGAGTAGTTTTTGGATAAAACCAAACCCCTCCTTGCCATGGAGAGCACTTCAACATACAACCACAAAAGCCACATTGGAAACTCTAATAAACTAACAAAGAAAAAAACAACACACCCAGTGATAAATAGAAAGTTGTATAGAAGTAAAATGCATATACGGTTATAAAAGAGCAATCACAAATGATGAAAGAATGAAAAACCTCCATCCTAACCATCTTGAAACATGTGTGAAAAATACTTTATTCACCTCCCAACAAGCACCAAAAAATGGGAAAAAGTTTTAGAATAGAACAATTTTAACATTTATACAGATAATATAATCCATGGTATAGTAGACTTTTCAATTTTGTTTGTTGAAGTGTTGTTCTTACTCCTCTTCAATTTGATAATTGACTCTCCCATGCTCTCAACCATCTCTTCGCTTAGTAGATCTTGAAATGAACTTGTTTGTTAAATTACTTATGTATTTGATTTGAATGTCATTGCAAGCTTACATTCTAAAATGAAATACTTTTCTCTTTCCACTATCCCATATGTAAAAAATTCACAAAATGTCTCTTCATATAATTCTTTGGCCTTTTACATCTACCTATTTCACACCAAAGACAATGTGAGTTAGTCCTCAAATATACTATGAGAATGTTTGCTCTCCACGGGATTTTGAACTCTAAATAAATATTTTGTTGATGATCATAGTAAGGTTAAATTCCTCAAGGTAAAGTTTCTTCTTTCTCCCTAACATCATTTCCCACATTGTTAGGTCATAATATTCTCTCTTTCTAAATATAATAAAATTAAGCACTTATGACTTGCTTAACTTTAACATCAAGTTTTAGTTACTATATTAAACCCTCTTAATTAGGATGAAGGGGTGCATCCCTACATAGTTATGATTATAAACAAGGAAGATAACTGTCTTACAGATAATCACTACTTTAATATTGAATTCATATGTTATTTTTTAATTATTGGAAGTTACCCCCACAAAGTGGTTTTCTATTTTGTCGGTTATTCAAATATCATAACAAGTGGTATCAAAGCTATAATTTGGGCCAAGATTTTTATTTCTAGCACAAATTGCAAACCATTATAAATTTGGACTTAATTTTCTCTAGGTTTTCAAGGTTCAAGTAAAAAAATAGCTTTTGTGATAATTTTTGTGCAAATTATTTTAATTTTATGTTTTCCATTAATTAAATATATGTCACAGATTTATCTAAATTTTTAAATAATTTTACTTTTTTGGAAAGCCTATGAAAAATTTAGTTGTGCTAGTTCTTTGTAATTTATTGTTAGAGACAAAATACATTCTATAATTTAGTGATCAAAGTTTGGCTAAAAGAAAAACATCAAATTTAGTCATAGCCCATGCTTTAAAATTTTATGATTGTACAACTTGTACCAAATACTATCCTCCCTCAATTAAAAAAAATCTACAGTTCAAAATATAAACACATTTGAAGCCATGCCATTTTTAGAATTAGAAGACTTCTATACAAATATTAGTTCCAAGGACTCTCTTTATTGTCCACTACCTAAAATTGAAGAAAAATTTCATTGAGATGTAAAAAGGTGGTACATTTTATTAAGGTAATTTATTTGACTGATTTACATCTTTAAATGAGGGTTTAGATAGGTTTAAACAAGAAATATTGTTAGCATTTAAGCACCAATAAAACCATCAAGGTGGGTACAATCCTAATAGAAAAAATCAAAAGATAGAACAACCTTTTTGAGGTTAAAAACTTAACCTACCCAAAATAGAAATTTGTAAGTTTGATGGTATAGATATAAATTCATGGATAAGTCTCATGGAACAATATTTTAAACTTCATAATATATCATGCAATGCAATGATTGGCATAGCCTCACTACATTTAGAATTCAAACTAATGGTATTGATGGATGATACGTGAAAAGCAAGGGAAAATGCTTAGTTGGGAATAACATATTAATAATTGGTAGCCCACTATGAGTAACCATGGAAGGAAAGCTATTTTACCTAATTGACAATTTTAAAAAAATGGTCTAGAATATAATGTTGAACGTATGTATGAAATTGTCAATTTGGGCTCAATATGTGACACTTTATCAAAGATTGCAACTCTTTATCAATTTAATTAGTAACCAAATTAAGCACGACCTTTATTTGTTGAACCATTATAGAGGTAGAAAAGCTATGCAACAAGCATTGCTTAATGAGCAACAAAAATTCACCACTAGAAGATCCACACAAAGTCAATCCATAGGATGGAAAGGTAGAAATATGACTAATCCTATTGAGGAAAATGAGGCCAATGTCCTTAATCCAAGACAAATTACTAGGCTATCTCCTCAACAAGAGACAAAATAAAAATAGAAAAGGTCTATGTTGACATTGTGATAGAAAATGTTCTAGGGTTCATAACTGTAGTAATAATGCTAAAGAGAATAATGATTATTTAGAATGTGATTTAAGAAGAGAGAGAAGTAACTATAGAAGAATCAAATATAGAACTAGAGCATGCAAATTTAGAGGAAAGTGTTATTATCTTCCTATAAGTGTTGAATAGCACATACTGGTATAGGTTAGTACACATGACTTTATTGATAGAAGATTGACTAATGAGCTTAATTATTTTGTGTATCCATTTTTTATTTCTCAATCATAATAACAAATGGAAAACAACTCTATTTTTGTGTCAAATGGTGTTACATAAAACTCTCAAAATGTGAGATTATCACCTAGATTCAAAAATATTTGCTATCCCAATTAGAGGAGTAAATGTAGTTTTAGGAGTGCAATGGCTTAAACCATTGGAAATAGTGTCCAATTTTTAGGAATTAAACATGAATTTTAGTGTGAATAAACAAAAGTATAAAATTATAGGATTATAATTACACTAAGTCAAACTATTAACTCCCATAAGATGGAAAAATTACTTATGAAAGGTTCTTATGATATAATGATACAACTACATTTTGTAGAAGCATAATATGTGAAAATTCAACATTCAATAGAAAGTTAAGAGATCATTCAATACCATCAACAATTTTTTCAAGAACCCAAGTCTCCACCTCCAATTATAGACCATGATCATTCCATAAAATTAATATGAGGAAATATTACTCCAAACATTAGATCTTATTGCTATCCATATGAACACAAAGCAAAAAAAAAGAAAAAAAAGTCAAAGAAATATTGGATTCATAAATTGTTCGTCCTAGTAAAAGTGCTTATTAATTTATCTCTAGTGTTTATGGTTAAAAATAAGAATGTCAGAGAATGAGCCTATATTATACGAAGCTCAACAAGTTCACTCTTAAAGATAAGTTTTCCATTCCTATTATTGATGAATTATTAGATGAATTGAAGGGTACAACTGTCTTTATTAAGTTAGATTTGCATTCGAATTATCATCAAACTTGAATAAAATAAGTGGATATACATAAAATTATCTTTATAACGCATGAAATTCATTATGAAATATTAATTATTCAATTTGGTCTCATGAATACCCCATCAACTTCTTAAAACCTCATGAACTCAGTGTTCCACCCATTTATTTGAAAAATGTGTAAGTATTATTTGATGAAATCTTCATCTATGATAAAATTTGGTAAGGATATTTATAATGTGTAGATAATATATTACAAGTGTTCAAAGATAATCAACTCTATGCAAAACAATCCAAGTGTGTCTTTGTAGTGAAAGAAGTTGAATACTTAAGACATGCAGTGTCACTTGAAGGCATTAAAGTGGAACCTAATAATATTACAATATTAAATGACTTGACAAGACATAAAAATATCAAAGATTTAGGAGGATTTTTGAGTCTAACATGATGCTATAGAAAATTTATTCATAACTATGCTCGTGTAGGAGCACCCTTAACAACATTATTGAAAAAGGATTATTTTTCATGGTCAAAGTTACCCACTCAAGCATTTCAACAAGTAAAAAATCTAGTTAAATAATGAGATCAATACTCAATAAGAAGACATTTCAAATTCAAGATAGGTCATGAGTGTCTAAAATATGTTTTAGAGCAATGACTATCTTTAGAAGAGCAACAAAAGTGGGTTACCAAGATGCTAGGGCATGACTTTGAAATTATTTACAAAAAGGCAAAGAGAATATTGTTGTTGATGTCGTTTCTTGTCAAGAAGTAGAGGGAACCAAGATTTTTGTCTTTTATTTATTACAACCTGAATGGTTAGAAGTTGCACGATAAGAATGGAAACAAAATCCTCCATTAAAAAAGCTCATTCAAAAACTTCAACATGACTAATGTTCTTTAGATAAGTATTTTTGGAAAGGAAATTCCTTATGGTATAAAGATACATTTATTTTTGTGTAATTTTTTTTAGTTGAAATCCAACATACAATCTTAAATGCATGACTCACCAATAGGCGCATAGTCGGGGTTTTTAAAGGCCCAACATTATATAAATAAATATCTCAAGGGGAACACAAATAAATTTATGACTAAATATTTGATATTCCAACAAAATAATAGTGAAACAATAAATAATTTAAGGCTCTTACAACCATTAGGCATTCCAACACAATGTTGGGAGGAAATAATATTGATATAATTTGATTGTTATGGACATATTCACTAAATACATGCACATTTTTATGGATTCTCTCATTCATTTCATACTAGTGTTATGGAAAAATTATTCATGGAAAATATACAAAAACTTCATGGAATTCCCAAAATCATCATGAATGATCATGGCCCTATCTTCACTAGCATATTTTGGACAAAATTATTTGCAACTTGGGCTACAAAACTAGCACATATTTCATCTTGTCATCCACAATTAGATGGCCAAATAAAATTTGTGAATAAATTCTTGGAAGGATATTTACATTTTTTTCCTTTGGAAAACAGATGTAGTGTTCCATATCACTAGTATAGTGGTGATTTAACACATTAACGAGGATGATTCCATTTGAGGCTCTTTATGAATACCCCCACCATGTTCTACTTATTTACAATCTCATTCTAAAACTTGTGCAATAGAATATCATATTCAACATTGACAAGAAATGTTACAAATCCTTAAAGATAATTTAGTTGTGGCTTAGAATAGGATGAAATGAAAAGCATATCAACATAATGGTGAGAGGTATTTTGAGAAGGGAAATCATATATTTCTTTAGTTGCAACCTTACAAACAAATTTATCACTTAAGCAACATAAAAACATCAATCTTGCACCCAAAATTTAAAGTCCCTATAAGATCATCCATCAAATAGGAAGTGTAGCTTATGAGTTTGAATTTTCACTAGGCTCTTTCAAAATTCATCCTATCTTCCATGTCTCTTATTTGAGTAAAGTAATACATAATACTATTCCAATTAGAATTTCTTGAGTCAGATGAAGAAGGAAAATTTATTTTGGAACATGAGTCATTAAGAAATGAGTGAAATAGCTATAAAATAGAGACATCTAAGAATTCCTAACCAAGTGGAAGAATTTATCAATTGAAGTTGCAACATGGGAAGAACAATTTATACAAAATCACCTAGGGTTACTATAAGCATATGAATTCAATTGATCAAATAACACTAAAATGAAGCAATTAAACAAGCAATTGATTAACTAAAAGCAATACTCCAATGAAATTTAATAAACATAGTCAAAATGATTCAAATAACATAAAAGAAGTCTAAATCCTAAACAATTGAATCAAATAACCAACAAACCTCCAATCCCATTGTGGATTGAGTGCAATTTGAATGATGGTATGGATGTGGATTTCTCAAATTGGCCTCATTCATGTTGATTTGGAAAAGCTCGATGATGAGTGATGAGGTTGATTCACACAAAAGGATTTCAAATTGCTCAAGAATGGGTGATCAATTTAATAGAGTAACTTTGCATGAGATGTGTCTCCCATTTGATATGAAATGCCTTGGTATTTATAGGTTTCTAAGATATGGATCAATGGTCATGATTTGAAATACCAATCAATGGATGAAATTGAATGGGATGAAGACATGGATCAAGAAATGGATCAAGGGATGATAATCCATGAGACATGGATTAAGGATTAAATCAAAGGCTCATAATCCTTGAGAGACTCAACAATGTCCCTAAATTTTAGGAAATATGTTGGAGATATTTTGAGTTGGAGGAAAGAGTTTGAATTTGAAAAGGGAATATTCTATATGGAATATTCTTTATGCAAGTTGGAGGGTTGGAGGAAAATTAGCCAATTAACAATTCATGAAAATCATTTAATTGTGCAAGTTGAAAGAATTAGGAGTTTTAATTAAATAATTAGGAATTATTTAATCAAGTGGGATTAATGACATTTAATTAAATAACATTGCATTATTTAATCAAAAGGGGAGAAAATGGCGAATTAATCAAATAACTTTAGTTATTGAATTAATAGGAGAATAAAATGAATTTAACTAAATAATTTGGATATTATTTAATTAAATAGAGGAATTAGGTGAATTATGCTAGAAATAGTGTTAATAAGAGAAATCAAGTGTGTGATATACTCAGGGTATTTTTAGGTGTCTAAATTTGTCCCTCTTTGAAGCGAGGTAACTATTGCGTTGCTTCAAAGAATTAATACTATTGAGATTAAAATTTATTTATTTTTTCATTTTTTTCCAATGCTCCATTGTGCCCCAACAAACAAAGGAATGCTAGTATGTTGCCCCCTCAAGAGATCGAGCAAAAAAACACTGATTTTTGGGTTGAGCTCATGAAATTGCGATGGAAGTGGTTCAACTATATAAGTAATAACAAATAAGTCCTAGGAGGCTCAAATACTGAATTGGATGTATAAAAATGTTAAAAAAATGAGTTTCAAGGTCAACACCCTAGGTTTGGCAATACATACATGTGAATTTGGGTGAATTTTCAACTCATTTGCACACTGTGATTTTTTAAAATTGAGAGACCTTGTGAGATTCCAGGTTAGATTTCCTCTAGAGCATGGCACACAAAGTGTTTCCCATACATTGTGTAGATCAGGTTCATGAGTTCTAGCGGCCAGTCGACGTAGGACCCCCAGTATGTGCCCCGAAAAACTTTCATTACACACATTTCTAGATAGCCAAATGTAGGTTAGAATTAGGGAAAACAAAGGTGTTACTGATAGCAATATCATAAAGGTGTTACTGTTATTATGATGCTTATGTAACCTGACGTGACACCTTTGCAATGGGTGTTGCAATTATGCATTCACGCGTGGGTTTTGAAATTCTGTGACGCTTTTGTAATTTAGTGACACAATTGCAAGAAAATATGGTGATGATTTTGTAGGATTGTAGAGTATAAACTAGTGTTTTTTTAACTTGGTAGAATCACACAATTCAGAGGAATGACTAGTTAAACAATTCACTCAACATTATAAAGACTTCATTAAATTGTCAACCAAGGTTTGCAAACTTGTGATGGTGTTCCACTATACATTCCTTCAGAGACTTGAGGTTACCTAGGCTATCCTATTAAAGGTATTCTACTTGCTAGAAAATCACAGAAACACATAACAATGAAAGAAGTAAACTAGTGCTAATGGCTATCATAACCTGTACCTGAACTGTTGCTAATAGAAGATTACTGAAACAAACTTATTCTAACCTCCAAAGTACTACAAATTAACTAATTGCATTCATGCACATGAAAATTCTTACTGATAGTCAAATTATGAGAATCTATTCTAACTTCTATGCAATTTATAAAGCAATGGTTAATGAAAATAATTGCTAAATGGAAATAAAACAACTATAATGTAGTGAAGAATAGTTACCTTGAGTGGCCTGCTCAAGTTGTTGTCTTCACTTAACTAAAACCAAATCTAAATATTAGATTCTACACATCCTTATGAACTTGAACTTCATTCACTACACATTCCAAAAGAATATACAAAATATTCCTCATAGATTGTATCCAAGAAATCATTCTGAATAATCAACATGTCTGTAGATGATAACTAAAAACTGAGAAATAACTGATAACAAAATACTAAATCAACTAACTATCTAAAGGACTGAACCACCAGCTATATACAAGCATGGGGAAATTTATTTTAAAGAAAAATACTAACTGAAATCATTAACTACAACTCCCTAGATATTAGATTATGTAATTAAGATTAAATTATTCAAACTGCAATGGAAAGAAACAAGAGTTCTAATAGAATTCAAACTCTGCAAAATAGATATGCATGTAGAACACATAATCAGTTATCCAAAATCTTATCAACAAAATAATTCTTCTTCTTAGTGCCTTATTAACTACCGTAATGATGCACGACTAGCTCCATTAGGTGCCTCCACATGGTAGTTATTACACTTAGCTTGATTTGGCACTTCCCCTGTTTTGTTGTCCAATTCCTCCTTTTGCTGCAGGTTACAACTTCCAGTTGCTATAGGCTAGAGTATCTTCTTGGGATGCAAGAGGTTAGTCCAAAAAACATATACACAAAGCTAAATACCATGATTAAACACTGAATCACAATATTCACATATAAATCATGCAATGCTACTATATCATAACTATATTTCCATTTGTGAATGATAATCTGCACCTAACTAAACATGAACAAAACAAACAAGGTTAGTCATATTAGCAAGCCAAAAACTATCATTCCCTATGAGATTATTGATCATACTAACAAAATAAAACATGAAAAAAGCATAAAAGACAAGCAAATGAAAGCATGTAAACCTATCTGAGTAGCTCAAACCTCCATCCCATGGGGGGATTGGTGTCACTTTGATGTGGAAAGTGTCCCTTTTCCAATCCATAGTTGATAAGCTCCAAGAACTTTGATGAACAATGATTATTTTGATGCAAAATGATAGTAGATTCAAGCTACAAACATGTATGTGATGGATGGAAATGAGTAGAGTAATAATGCATGGGATTATGGATCTGTATTCAATAGAGAAAGCCTCTATTTATAGGAAAGAAGGGCTAAAGAATGGGAAATTTTGAACAATGTGGGACTAAAATGGGAAGCAATAGCTTTGTGACACTTGCCACAAGGCTAATGAAAGCCATGGGGATATGTGTGAGTACATTTTGAAAGAAGTGATGAGTTAAGGCATGTAGGTGAGATTGTAAGAGAATGTAAGAGAATTGAATGAATATGGTTGAGAATGTAAGGGAATGTTGGTGAGGATGTAAGAGATGTTAATTCCCTTGCAAGAGACAAGATGGTATGTAAGAATAATTGAATGCCTTTGTAAGAGGCATTTAAGGCATTTGTAAGAGGCTTTTAAAGCATTTGGAGGGAAAGTTAGTAATATATGGGTAGTTGAGGGGATATTCTTAGAGAATATGCCTTTGTGAGGGAAAATAGGCTAATTAGTAATTAAAAGAAATGAATTTCATGTGCAAATTGGTTAATAAACCATGGGTTTATTTGACCAGGGTGAAGTTAAAAGATAGAGAATTGGACAATGAGGATTAGGAGGTAGCTTAAGGTTAATTAATTTAGAATTAATTAACTTAGGCAAGTTTGGGGAGATTTATGACATTTGTTTAAATAATTAGATTTATTTAATCAAATGAGAGAACATAGGGGTTTTAATTAAATAGTTTGATTTATTTAATTAAATGGGATGAACATTAGTGAGAAAAGGATGAATTAATCTGATAAAGTTAATTATTTGATTAATAATCTTAATTGATGAGTCTAACTAAACAATAAAGATTATTTAATTAAATGGTTAGAGTAGAAGTGATTTAGGAAGAAAGATGTTAGAAATCAGATTCAAATGCATAATATCGATCAGTGCTATTTAAGTGTCTAGATTTTGCCTCTCTTTGAAGCAAGGTACTTGTTACATTGGTTCAAAGACTAACGCTCTTCAAGATCAATGTTGTTGTCAAGATCAAAATTCATTTTTAATTTTTTTTTGGATGCCCCACAATTTCCCTAAAGATAAGTTGTCCTTCTAGAACTTATCTCAATCTTTTATCATTTCCTAGGTAGGGTTCACATGTTGTCACATGTTGTTAGATCATGACACATGTCAACATCATCTTGCATCTTGTATCTCTCTCATGCTTATATATTTAGGGCATTTGTACATTTGTAATGATCTCATATTGTAGATCAATAGAATCTCTATTTGCATGCCTAGTTGCAACACTTTCTGTGTGGTTGAATTTCTTCTTGAGGTCCTCTTTAAGGCTACAACTTTAGGGATATTGTGCATCCATCATTTCAACATTTGTATGTATGGTTTCCAGATTTTAGCCAATCCAAAAGAATCACATGTGATGCTGTTAAGAGTATTCTGATATTTGAAAGGAACAATTGAGTTTGACTTTGGTATCTAAAGGATGATGATCTTACTTTGAGTGCATATACTGATGGAGATTGGGGGATGTAGATGACAAGAAAATTACTAGTGGTGGTGCTTTCTTCCTAGGGAAGAAGCTAGTATCCTGATTGAGCAAGAAGCATAATTCCATTTCTCTATCTACTACTGAAGCAAAATATATTGCTGCTGCAAATAATTATACTCAAGTGATATGGATGAAATAGATGCTGAAAGATATCAGGGTGATATATGAAGAGCCTATTGCCATATATTGTGATAATTCAAGTGCAATAAATATTTCAAAGAATCCGGTTCTACACTCTAAGACTAAACATATATCAATCAAGTTTCACTTCTTGAGGGAGAAAGTGAATGAGAAAGAATTCAGATCGGAGTATGTGCCTACCAAAGAGCAGATTGCAGAAATATTTACTAAGATGTTTCCGAAGGATACTTTTGAGTATCTCAGAGGAATGCTAGGGGTAATTACCCCTCCTGATAAGAACTAAGAGATGCATTTACTTGCATCAATCCATGAGCTACATAGCTATATTTTGATCCAGATTGATGTTCCTATGGCTGCTACTTAGGGGGAGTAGTCAAATGTGCAAATATGTGGTTTAGAGCATGTATATGGAAAGGTCGTGGTTACCTTTGCCATTGATGTCAAAGGGGGAGAATTGCAATGTGAAAAATATTTTTAAGGGTCGAAGAGAAATTGAGAAGAGTCAGAACCAAAGGGAAAGCAAGTGAGTTGGGTTGATGGTATTTTTCACATCATGTGTTGCCATCAATGCCAAAGGGGGAGATTGTTGGATGTTGTGGATGTGTTGCTGATATGTGGTTGTCATTGATGTCAACACTATTAGCATTTGGTGTATTAGAGGTTGTATATGTCGAGAACATTGAGAAAATTGTAAAATAAAGTGTTCCAAGTTCCCAGTGGAATTGTCCAAGTCATGAAGGTGTCTTGTTCTCTACGTTGAAGTTCAACTATTGTGGATTAAAGGGTTTTCTACTAAGTGTATCTAGATCATCTATCAAAATTTTTAGAGGTCCGCATATAGATTTGGTCATGTTGTGGTCTGATAGTGTTTTTGTGATCTCTGTCAGTGTTCCTGAGTGAAGTTTGTGTAATTCTAGAAATCTCAGTTGCTGCGGATGTTTCTCTGTTGTTTCTTGGTGATCTTGGATGTTTCTAGATCATGCTCTATCTTTTTGGTACATCCACATTGATTGGTGTGCTTGTGGTTGAATATTTTTCTTGCGTATATTCAGTTTTTCTTGTTCTCAACCGAAATGTTGGTGGTAGCGTGTTATGGATCTTCGAGGAGGAATTAATTGAAGTCCTTTTGTGTTGGAGTTGTGAATTTGGGTCCCCACTATGTTGTGGCCAACGTTGGTGGATTTGCATTGAAAATTTATTTGTAAATTTGGGCCGACATTGAAAATATGTTTTATTTTCTTGGCCGACTAAGTTATTGATGAAATCTCATGTAGAGGATATATAAGAGCGATTGTTTCATTGGTGTAGTGTGTGGAAAAGGTGCTTCGTGTGCTGGGTGTGCGAATATCATTCAATTTCAGAGCAGAGTGTGAAGAAGATCAAGCGAAGTGTGAAGCAGCTTGTGAAGGAGTTTTCTGTGCTTAATTGGAACTATAATTAGGCTTGTACATAAGCTATTTTCTTAGTTCATACCCTCCAGATTTTAATCCTATTATGTATTGTTGGGAAGTGAGCCCCTTCTGTAATTGAGCAGTGAGCTCTAGGTAGTGTGCTTGAATGCATGTGCATTCCCCTTGATTGATTTCATTATACTTTTAACAGGGTATAATCTTGTGGACTAACATCCACCATGGTTTTTCCCCTCACATGGTTTCCATGTAAAAAATCTTGGTGTTCTCTGTCTCTCTGATGTGTTAATTGTTTATGGTTAATTGCTTATTCATAAGATCTAAGATTAAGTTAAGCAAAGTTTGAAAAGCTTATTATTTTGTGACAATTGATTTTCCCCCCCCTCTCTTAGTTGTTTTTCCTTGTTTTTCCAATAGTTGGGGTGGTTGCTGAGGTGGTTTTTGTGTGATGATGTGGGGTTGGGTGATATGTGGTTGATTTGGAATTGGATTTGATGTGCTTAACCCTTGTGAGACTTGAATTTGGGATGTTTGGGATGATGTTGATGGTGTGATCAAGGGTTGGGATGTTTTATATGAGGCCACTTGGTGTTGTGATGTTAGTGGCATGTTTGGATTTATGATGGATGAATTGGATTGATTTGTGTTTAGTGGTTTGGTTTGGTTGGTTTGATTCTAAGTCAATGTACTTGATGAAGTGATTTGTTTTAAACCTTGGATCAATGTGGGTGAAGGGGTTATGATAGGAGCTAGTGGATATGTTTGTGATGTGTGTCCATGCAGGAGTGAATATGAAGCATCAAAGGTGCCCACTTGTACAAATAGATCTATTTGTCCTTGTGAGACATTGGGAGTGTAACCTTGTGTATCAAGGGCATAGTCGAGTGGCACGAAAAGTGGATGAATTATTCATGCCATGGAAAACAAGTGGCACATATGGTTGTTGATTTTCTTGTGGGACGGTGTTTGTAAGACCCAAGATTGTGTTGGAGTCCAAGTTTTGATTATTGACAAGTGGGTGCCCTTGAAGGGCTTGAAGTAATGAACTACCTTTTGTGATCATAGGTTGACTTGGTCCATGGGATGATGATGGATTAGAGACAGGTTGGACTATGTTTGGGAGTAATGGGATGAATGATGTGTGGGAAATGGTACCCAAAGGTTGCTCGATAATGATGATCACATCAAAAGTGGAAGGGAGTTTAGCCCCTTGTTTTTCCAACTCCAACATGTATTGGGTGGGATTCAATTTCATTACGGTATTGATAAGATTGTGGGTATTGGGATCTTGTATTAATTTAAGTGATCATGGGTGATCACTTTGCAATTGTTTGTGGCATCCTCCACTTGACACCCCCCCTCTTGAGAATCTTGTGGTAGTTGAGGGGGATTAAGTAGAGGGTTGGTAGATGTCCTTGGATTGGATTAATTTTGGCTCAAATAATTCATGTTCGATGTTTCCTGGTTTTGCTCCATGTTTCTCGTGTGTTGTGACCTTGTTTGGACCATAAAATTTGGATCAACCTTAGGATTACTTGTGATGGATTTTGCTTCTTTGGCTGATCTAAACTTTAGGTACAAAATTAACTTCTTGGAAGTTTTAAGATCAAATGATGATAGTATGAAGGGGTGAATGATATGGGCGTTTGAACTTTAAGAACTTTGGCCAATACTAGACTGAGGGTTTTGATTTTGGTACTTGGATTTTGGATAATGAACTTGTAAAATCCTAATATGGACTTGTGATCTTTCGATAAACTTGTTCAAAGAGGTGATAATTTAACTATAGGTATGAGAAATGATGCATTCTCACACTCCTAACTAAACAAGGTGATTTTGATTTGATTTAAGGATTAACCCAAGTCTAGAATATTATTTTTTTCCAAAGCTCTAAAAGTTGTTTGTGGGATGGATTTTGATAGATGTTTGAGATGGATGAAAATGTTTGTTTTGACCCTAATGAACCTAAAAGGACTTTGTTTAAAGACTGAGGTATTGAAGAACATGCTTTACCCTATGAGTAACTCAAACCCAAAAGATCAATGCTTTAAATGCTACTAGTCTCATATTGGATATGTAAGTTTGGTTCGTTCCTCAAAGGGCGTGTATAAAAATTTCTTAGCAAGATGTCTCGGTTGTGGTAGTTCTTCAAAATGAATTTCCTGAGAGATCTTGAACTACGATGCCTATTTTTGAAAAAGCAGAATATGGATCTTCGCTTAAGGATTTTGGTCTTGCAAAAGATCATGAAGAAAAGCACATGTGTGGGGTCCAATTGTGAATTTATCTTGATTAATGAATATTTTTACCACATCCACTTATCCTTCTTAAATTTTAAACTAAATGTCTATGTCTAAGCAACCTTTCAATCCACAAGGTCCATCATATGAAAATCAAGAAGCCAATGGCATAGTTTCCTTATGTTGACTTTGGAATGGTGTAAATTTAGATATAAGTCAAAACATTTAGAAGCCTCTAAAGATAGAATCTTTAGGGAAAAGCAGTAATATTTGACTTTTCAAAGGTATTTACATCAAAATCCAAAGGGTTTGAAATTTCAATGATTTGTTAAATATTTGTCTTCTTGTTTTTGGAACCAAATAATGTGTTAAAACTGACTCACAAGAAATCACAATCCTAGCTCAATGGTACCTTCTCCTTAGTGGGCTTGCCTCATGCCCTTCGTATTAGAGGAGATGATTTTATATGCAATTGAGGGAAGAGTGTAGAGGTGTGTTAAGAATGAAACTCTTAACCTATACACTTTAGCCAAAATTAGACATGGAAAGTAACTTCTTGGAAGTAAATCTCGATGCATCACTTTAAAGAACTATTTGGATGGACAAGTTGGCCACTACAAATGAAGGTTCTCAATGATAAAAAATTGTGAACACCCAAACCAACACTAACCCACTAGCCACTTAAGGCTCTTTAACTGTTCCTGATCCATTTAAGGCATGGGATTAGGTTAAATTTGTTGTTGGAATGGATTTAAGGTACTTTCTCATGATTTCCCAACCTTTGATATAGCCTATCGTTGAACTTGCTTCAAGAAATTGACTATGAGTTTCCCGTTGCAGGGTGTGTCTCATAACAATCCCTCTCTTAAGGGTGACTCAACACAAACCCTCTCTTAAGGGCCTGTATCAACTATTTGGACACATCTTCCATAGGTTCCCCTAAGTGAGTGAATTTTTGTCTAGGTGCATTGTTATTTGTTCTTTGTGGTTCCGTTTGAGTATTCACAACATTGATTGTTGATTGATTATTTTGTGGTTGCATGTTTATTTGTTGTGTATTTTTTCTGTGTTCCTTGGTTGAATGTTTGTTTGTGGTTGGCCACTTGTGACTATTTTCACATCAACAACACCATCATTAGTGACATTCTTATTCTTGTTCCAAAAGTGAGGCTTGTCATTATAACCAGATGATGATCAATTACCCTTGTATGTTGGTGTGTACCCTTGTGCTATGAGGGATCTCTCAATGTTGAGAGCCTTAGGGATAATTTGATCATATGTTGTGACACATTGCATTTTTAGTTGGAAGGATGAATCTCCCTCAAGGATAGCAATAATGGTTCCTTTTTGTTTTTCTTCTAGAATAGACCACTTGCTTTTGTTGGCTCTATACCTCCATCATTGCAAGAAGGTTGCAAATGATTCTCCTCTAGCTTGATTTAGGTTAGGTAACTCCTCCAAGCTTACATCAGTATCTAGATTGAACTAATAATGATCTATGAATATATCTATGATGTCTGGAACTTTTGGATTCCAAGAGGTAAACGAGTGAACCATTCAATTGCAGGGCCAACTAGGCTTCATGGAAAGAACTGCATTAAATAAGAGTCTTCATAGGCCACTTCCATACAATGCACATGGAATTCTCTGATGTGGTCCTCAGGATTTCCTTTATCAAATTTGGGTATCTCAAATCCTAGAAAGAATGGGACCATGGCAATGTTTCTATCAAAGGGATAGGGGCACAAGTCATATTGGGCATGTGATATTTTCATCTTTATTGCTTGAATTTCTTGTGTTTGTTGCAAGAGCAATTTGAGTTGTGAGGAAAGACCATCTTGAAGATTGGGTGGAGGAATGTACATGTTTTGAGGTGGTATGGTGGATGAGTTGAATGCATTACGTGGCATATGTGAGTAGTTGGATTGTTGTGTGAATGGCGGGATGTCATATGCTCCTTGCGTGTTAAGGTTCGAGGCATTGTGTAGCGTGTTTGTGAAGGGTTGCTAGAAACCTTGTTGTTGCACAAGCAATGCTTGTTGATATGCCTTTTGTTGTTGTTGTGCCAATAATTCTTGTTGTTGGGCTTATTATTGTTGTTGTTGTGTCAATAGTGCCTGTTGTTGCCCCTGTTGTTGTTATTGTGATATCAACACTTTTTGTTGTGCTTGATGTTGTTGTAGGAATTGTTGATAGGATTGTTGTTGTAAGGCTTGTGCTTGCACTTGTTGTTGAGCTTGGTATTGTTCTTGCGCTTGCGCTTGTGCTTGTTGTGCTTGTTGCTATTGCAAGGATTGAGCTTGTTCTTGTTGTGCTTTCAGTTGTTATTGTAGCAAGGCTTGCACTTGCATTTGGGATTGTTCTTGTTGTTGAGCTTTCTATTGTTATGCTTGTAGTTGTAATTCCTTTTCGTAAGCTTGTTGTGTTGCTTGAAACGTGATGCTATATTGATTTGTTGTGTTGGGATTTTGAGGTGGTTGTGACAAATTTTATTGTGATGATATGTTGAGGGGTTGTTGGGGTGGTTGTTGTGTGATGACGAGGGTTTGGGTGATATATGGTTGATTTGGAATTGGATTTGATGTGCTTAACCCTTGTGAGACTTGACTTTGGGATGTTTGGGATGATGTTGATGGTGTGATCAAGGGTTGAGATGTTTTATATGAAGCCACTTGGTGTTGTGATGTTAGTGGCATGTTTGGATTTATGATGGATGAATTGGTTTGATTTGTGTTTGGTGGATTGGTTTGGTTGGTTTCATTGTGAGTTAATGTACTTGATGAAGCAATTTTTTTTAAACCTTGGATCAATGTGTGTGAAGGGGTTATGATACCTGGGCTAGTGCATATGTTTCTGATGTGTTTCCATGTAGGAGTAAAGATGAAGCATCAAAGGTTCCCACTTGTATGAATAGATCTATTTGTCCTTGTGAGATGTTGGGAGTGTAACCATGTGTATCAAGTGCATAGGCAAGTGTGGCACAAAAAGTGGATGAATTGTTCATGTCATGGAAAACAACTAGCACATATGGTTGTTGATTGTCTTGTGGGACAATGTCTGTAATACCCAAGATTATGATGGCCTCCAATTTTTTATTATTGACAAGTGGGTGCCCTTGAAGGGCTTGAAGTAATGAAATCTCTTTTGTGATCATAGGTTGACTTGGTGTGTGGGACGATGATGGTTGGGAGATGGGTTGGACTACGTTTTGGAGTGATGGGATGAATGATGTGTGGGAAATGGTACCCAAAGGTTACTTGATAATTATGCTCACATCAAAACTAGAAGGGAGTTTAGCCCCTTCTTTTTCCAACTCTAACATGTATTGGGTGGGATTCAATTTCATTATGGTATTGAAAAGCTTGTGGGTGTTGGTATCTTGTATTAATTCAAGTAACTAATCATGGGTCATCTCTTTGTAATTGTTTGTGACATCCTCCACTTGACACCCCCCCTCTTGAGAATCTTGTGGTAGTTGAGGGGGATTAGGTAGACGGCTGGTAGATTCCCTTGGATTAGATTCAATTTGGCTCAAATCACTCATGTTTGATGTTTCCTTATTTGTATCCATGCTCCTCTTGTGTTGTGACCTTTTTTGGACCATAAAATTGGGATCAACCTTAGGAGTACTTGTGGGGGATTTGGATTCTTTGGTTGATCTAAACTTTAGGTAAAAAAATAACTTCTAGGACATTTTAAGATCAAATGATGATGGTATGAAGGGGTGAATGATATGGGCGTTTGAACTTTAAGAACTTTGGTCAATACTAGACTTAGGGTTTTGATTTTGGTGCTTGGATTTTGGATAATGAACTTGTAAATCCTAATATGGACTTGTGATCTTTCGATAAACTTGTTCAAAGAGGTGATAATTTAACTATAGGTATGAGAAAGGATGCATTCTCACACTCCTAACTAAACAAGGTGATTTTGATTTGATTTAAGGATTAACCCAAGTCTAGAATATTGATTTTTGCCAAAGCTCTAAAAGTTATTTGTGGGATGGATTTTGATAGATGTTTGAGATGGATGAAAATGTTTGTTTCGACCCTAAATTAACCTAAAAGAAGTTTGTTTGCAAGACCAAGGTATTGAAGAACATTCTTTACCCTATGAGTAACTCAAACCCAAAAGATCAATGATTTAAATGCTACTAGTCTCATATTGGATATGTAAGTCTGGTTTGTTTCTCAAAGGGAATGTATACAAATTCTTAGCAAGATGCCTCACTTGCGGTAGTTCTTCAAGATGCGTTTCCTTAGAGATCTTGAACTACGATGTCTATTTTCAAAAAAGTGGAATGTGGATCTTCGCTTAAGAATTTTGGTCTTGTAAGAGATCACAAAGAAAAGCACCTATGTGGGATCCAATTGTGAATTTATCTTGATTAATGAATCTTCTTACCACATCCACTTGTCTTGCTTAAATTTCAAACTAAATGTCTATGTCTAAGCAACCTTTCATTCCACAAGGTCCATAATGTGAAAATCAAGAAGCCAAGGCCATAGTTTCCTTATGTTGACTTTGGAATGGTGTGAATTTAGATATAATTCAAAACATTTAGAAGCCTCTAAAGATAGAATCTTTAGGGACAAGCAGTAATATTTTACTTTTCAAAGGTATTCACATCAAAATCCAAATGGTTTGAAATTTCAATGATTTGTTAAATGCTTGTCTTCTTGTTTTTGGAACCAAACAATATGTTAAAATTGACTCACAAGAAATCAAAACCCTAACTCAATGGTACATTCTCCTTAGTGGGCTTGCCTCATGCCCTTCGTAGTAGAGGAAATGAGTTTACATGTAATTGAGGGAAGAGTGTAGAGGTGTGTTAAGAATGAAACTCTTAACCTATACACTTTAGCCAAAATTGGACATGGCAAGTAACTTCTTAGAAGTAAATCCCAATGCATCACTTTAAAGAACTCTTTGGATGGACAAGTTGGCCACTACAAATGAAGGTTCTCAATGATAAAAAATCATGAACAACAGAACTGACACTAACCTGTTGGCCACTTAAGGCTCTTTAACTATTCTTGATCCACTTAAGTCATGGGATTAGGTGCAGTTTGTTGTTGGAATGGATTGAAGGTACTTTCTCGTGATTTCCCAACCTTTAATATAGCCTACCGGTAAACTTGCTTAAAGAACTTGACTATGAGTTTCCTGTTGCAGGGTGTGTCTCATAACAATCCCTCTCTTAAGGGTGGCTCAAAGCAATAAAATACACTTTTTGAGTGTTTCTCTTCACCCAAGATCACACGAAGCGCAAGGGGAGAGGATACACACTTAAAAGTATATTGAATACAAGATCACTCACTCAAACACTTGCTCATTTTATCCTTCAAAGAAATAGTGATTTCATTTTAAGCACCAAATCTGAGTGTGGGTTTGTTTTGTTCAATTTTAGCCCAACATAGCAACGACTAGTGAGTTTGTAGGTTCAATTTTAACCAATTTTGAAAAATTCAAAGAAATTGTTAATTTTATGCCCAAAATGAAACTACTTGGTCCTAAAACAAAAAATGAAAAGCAACAATATGTCCTAAGCTATTACAATAAGCATCAAAATTATTTTCAACTTTCAATTCAATGCTTCACTCTTCAAATCTACAAAAGAGGCTCCGGACTAGCAAAGGCGACGTTGTTTAAGCAAAAGCGACACTTTTTGGCAAAAATGACGCTCTGGTGACCAACAAATACAACGCTCTATTGTGGACAAAGAGAAAAAAGGTGATGGTAGGATGTCAAAGGAAATGTTGAAACAAAAGCGACACTTTGGTGAAAACCTACAAAATCATAGAAGACAAAGAGGTCAAAAGTGATGCTTTAACAAAGGCAACGTAGTAAATAAATGACATAAGTGATGTAATTCATCAAAAGCAATCCCCTATTACAATAGCAATGCTATTTATTAGAAGTGGTGATGTATTCTCCAACAATAGTGGCACAATATGCAAATTTGGTGCTTTGGTTGCAAAAACATCATCATTTTTTTGGAATCTACAAAAAATGTGATTTCTATGCCAAAATGTTACATTTTTTTATGGTTAGCCCTCCTTCTAGCGCCAAAATGTGAATGATAATTTGCACCTAACTAAACATGAATAAAAAAAACAAGATTATTCATATTAGCAAGCCAAAAAATATCACTCGGGCTATGAGATTTTTGATCATACTAAGAGAAGAAAACATGAAACAAAGCATGAAGGACAAGCAAATGAAAGCAAGTAAACCTATCTAAGTAGATAAAAACTCCATCCTATAGGGGGATTAGTGTCACTTTGATGTGGAAAGTGGCCCTTTCCAAATCCCTAGTCAATAAGCTCCAAGATCTTTGATGAAAAATGATAATTTTGATGCAAAATAATAGTAGATTCAAGCTAAAAACATGTAGTTGATGGATTGAAATGAGTAGAGTAACAATGCGTGAGATTGTGGATCCATATTCAATAGAGAAAGCCTCTATTTATAGGAAAGAAGGGTTGAAGAATGGGAAATTTTGAGCAATCTGGAACTAAAATGGGAACCAATAGCTTTGTGACACTTGTCACAAGGCTAATGAAATCCATGGAGATATGTGTGAGAACATTTTGAAAGAAGTGATGAGTTAAGGCATGTAGGTGAGATTGTAGGAGAATGTAAGAGAATTGAATGAATATGGTTGAGAATGTAAGGGAATGTTGGTGAGGATTTAAGAGAGGTTAATTCCCTTGTAAGAGACAAGATGACATGTAAGAAGAATTGAATGCCTTTGTAAGAGGCATTTAAGGCATTTGTAAGAGGCTTTTAAAGCCTTTGGAGGGAAAGTTAATAAATGGGTGGTTGAGGGGATATTCTTAGAGAATATACCTTTGTGAGGGAAAATAGGCTAATTATTAATTAAAAGAAATGAATTTCATGTGCAACTTGGTTAATAAACCATGGGTTTTGGTGGAGCCTTTGAATTTTGGAAAAAAAATTGCATTGGCTCCTTACCTGGTTATGATTTGTTCCCTCTTTTCCTTAGGGTAGGGTTTAGGGTTTTGGTTTAAAATACCTCATTTAAATTTTATTGTCTTAAACCCTTAGGTGTTCTAATCCTTTGTTGACTTGTTACACCTGGTTACCAGTTACCTAAGTTATCACTTGAGCCATCAAAATCATTGTTTTCATCGCCCCCTTGGTCTAGGTCTATCAGTCACCGAATACATTTCTGTCATTTAATACTTCCTATGGTCGAGCAAAATATTTCATGGAAATTTGACTTATGTCTTAAGTCATTAATTCCCATGGGTCTTGGTCACATTGACCTAGTCGGGTCCCCTTCATTAAAACTAACATTTGTGCATGTGTAGATTTGCTGACTGTTTGATCAGAGGATTAAATCTTGGCCGCTCACTGCCAACCCCGTGTGAATAAAATAATAATTTCTGAAGTACAACAGGGTCAACATGTTTTTGACATGTGTACCACTGCGGGTGTGGGGCCCAGTCCCCACTATCATGCCCAACGCCTTGATATTTCAAATCAACGGTCGAGATGCATCATTGAGTTTTAATCTCAATTGTTCCCCGTTGACCCTACCGGATTAAAATAATGCTTTATAAAAAGTAGCGGAGTCAGCGGGAAAACAACATGTGGATCTCTTCCTTTACTTGGAAAAGGAAGGTGGAGCCTGCATAATTAATTAGTTAGCATCCAGCCAAAATAATTTCATTGGAAAAAGGATGAGTGAATGATGGCGTTGAAGATTCAAACTTTATTGACTTGATCTAAGTTGTCCAATGTGCCACTTCACAAGGATATTGAAGATTGATATTCAAAATCAAGCTATGGACATAAGAGCTACTTTGCCTCACACAAGTGAGCATTAATGGTGGAAGAAACATGCAGGGTTACTCAAATCCAATCATGAGGCATGTGAATGATTTATTTTCCACAATGATTGAAGATGATAAATTTTTTTTAAAGCATATGGGAGATTAGCGGTTGTGATTCAAAATACAGTGGTTGATTGTTCACTCACTCATGCTAGCCTTCTTTGAGCATTAATTTTCAATATGCTAAAGTTGCTCGATAAATGGGAGTTGGGAGTCATATATTCTACATAATTGCAATTAGAAACGAAGGAATTAGGCTTAAGTCTGAGATGGAGATGATGTGAGTGACAGTGTCAAGGAATTGCAGAAGTGGTGAATTATTCTCTCCTGGGTAAGTTGATGTCCATATTCTTATAGGTTGACTAATTATTAGTTGGTTTGTCTAAGGAAACTATCATAGGCTCTATAATTTTGTTACCTAGGGTTTATGAAGATGAGTAAATCCAATGTATCTGCTTCCCCAATTAGAAGGTCTAGGAGACTCAGTTTTCTTGAGTCACATGATGATATCCCTGAAAATGAATAAGACACACCTGGAGTTCTTGTAACTCCAAAGGGCAAGAGGAGTGCCCATGGTAAGAAATTTGTGCAGGAAGGTGTCAAGAGCACTTATCATCTGAGGAGCAGGGTTATTTTGGGAGAGTTGTCCAAGTCTAAAGAGAAAGATTCAGTGAAATTTGTGAGGGAAGAAAAAAGGAGAAATAAGTATCACCGGGCTTACATGGGACAACATAACTCTCCCATGGAAATCTTAGATAGTCCCTCGGGCAGTGAGGCTGAAACTGATTCAGGCTACCGCCAATACCTTCTCACCATGGCTAATCTGATGGAATCTGATGAAGATGAAGTGGTGGTTTCTCTAGTTTCTGCAAGGACACAAAGTGGGCATGCATGCTCTGGTGCTAATTGAACATGATTGTATCTTGGTCCTAGTTTTTATTTTTTGATGATAACATTTCCTTGGTGGCATTTTCATCCTTCTCAACATATGTTTGGTTTTTTCCTTAGTACAAACTTGGAAGCCTTCTGGTTGGTATGATGGATAATCTTTTTGTTCGATGTGGACGTGTAGTTTGGAGGCTGCTACAATGACTAATGGTACCTTTTGGTGGTTTGGTTAGTCTTCTTCGATGAGTCGAGAAATTTTTTTTTTTTTTTGCTTTCCCCTATTCTGCCAATGATTACATGTGACTTTCTAGGGAATATCTCAAATTAAGGTAAAATTAGCTTTCATATGCAAATGAAATTAAAATTTAATTGTAATCGGGACTATTGCTTGCTGCTCCCTTATTCTATAAAAGTGATTTCAAGGCCAGTTACAATGGTTCGAGTTTTAGGTCTCAGAATGATCTAAATGAAAAAACTAAGCTCATGAAGGAGCATATTGAAAATACATGAACTGATGAATAGATCGGGAAGGAGTCTAGGGTATGAGTTATTATGTAATGATCTTAAAATAGTTTTATAGTAGCAACAGTTATAGAAGAAAGTATCAATTCTATAGCATATGCTCTCCTATGTAATTTTCTTCCAAGTTATGAATGAAATGGTTGATGATATTTTTGTTTGTCTTCAATTGTTTAAATTCAATGAATGAGTTTATTTCTACTTCAATTCAAAGAATTGATTAAATGCTAAAATAAGGTCATGGGTTTTTGAGGAAAGAGCATAGTATTTGATAAGTAGTTGTGTTTTAGGCATAGTGAGTTGAATACTGCAAAGTAGTATATCAATAGTTCACCAATTACTGAGTTAAAATTTATAAGGTATTACTGGTTATTATAAATGTGACTCCATTATCCCAATAGATAAGGAACTAGTCTTTTGATTAGGTTATTCTGAAAATAAATGAGCTAGTCATACACCTGACCAAGGGCTTGGAATGAGAATGAAAATCATTTAAAATACCTTCAATTATAATGTACCAATCTGAAGTATCATTCCATTCCTTGCAATATATAGTAATTTGTTTAAAGGTCGGCCAAATATTTGATATCTACTTGCAGTTTATAGGAAATTATTTGTATATGGATGTGTTCTTGATTAAATAAATATCATGTGGACATGTCAAGGATTACCCTCCTGGGTTTCACAGAGCCCGAAGAGTAGGAGAAAGGGCCTCAAAATCCTTACTCGTTTGTTGTCCAATCTTTACCCTTGCTGACCATCAGATTCTGGCAGATCTATAATTAAGTGGTAAGATCAAGTTTGGTTTTCTAAAAAAACCACCAACAAATTGGCGACTCTGCTAGGGAGAATTTTGAACCTCCAGTTGCAGACTATTATATCATAGAGTCAAGCATTTGGTGAATCTGACCATATGGTTCAAATGTTGAGAAGTTCTTGTACCTGGAAGAGGTTTTGTCATAGCAAAGTTCAAAGAATTTGTGTGTGACTCTGCTATTGGAGAAGACCCAAAATGATATTTATCTTTGAAAGAGCTTTATATTGCTTGAAGTTCAGTCCTTTGTGAAGAGAGGTGGTGACTCTATCTAAAGAACCTAATGAAGATATGAAGAAAAAATTTAGATCTACAAAATTTTCTAGTTAGGAAGAAAGGTTAGCAGCTGGTACAAGTTTCCAGGTATTCTCATAAATCTAAAGAAAGCATTATTATGTTTGAAAGTAGTTTATGAGAAGTCTTCAAGACTTAAGATGATAAGTGGTTCCCTATCAGGTGAAATGACACTAATAAAGGGAATAATAGTAGTAATTTTACATACTTCTAAGGTGTAATTGAAGTTTCTATATTATGATGAAGAAGTGTGTTTATCTTTAAACTTTTCCCATTAGATGATCTTAAGCAAGTAGAGATAGAAAATTTGCATTGTAAAGGCTTAAGATCATGTTGCAAAGGGAGTTCGAGTTTCCTTGTGTAACTGCAAGGTTGATATGACAAGGATTGTAAAGGTGTAAGAAAATGTATCATCAACCTATGCATCCCTATGTGGACCCGAATGTAACAACACATAGTTTGCAGCCCCTGTCATGTCATCAAAGGAATTTTAGTACTGAAAGATATAGAGCCATAAATTTTAGTGGTATTTTGGGTTTCCAAATGTTATACCTTCTAACATCAGTGAACGTTTTCCAAATTTCAACAGTGAGAGGTATGAATTAGCTAATAAACACCTGCAAGAATTCAATAACATAATGGATGATTATGAGGTAGATCATGATGATGTGATCATGAGGCTATTTGTTCAGTCTCTAAAGGGAGATGCAAGGGATTGGTTCTATTATTTACCAACATCCTCTATTTATTCCTAGCAGGAGTTCAAAGTAGTGTTCATGGAGCAATTTGGTGAAAGAATCAATGCCATTTTAGTGAGACAAAAATTTATGAGTATTGAGAAAGAAGAGGATGAGTTAGTCCCGACTTTCAATCTTAGATTTGCAAAGGAAATAAGGGAGATTCCAAAAAGTTTAAGACCAAATGATGCAGTATGTTTGGTTGTGTACTTGGGTTCATTTGATGATGAAATGAGCTATTTACTGAGAGATAAAGAACCCACAACATTACATCAAGCATATCAAATTGCCATGGATATTGAGAACAATCTGAAATATTCAATGATGAAAGGATATATGGTTGCAAGTGTTGGTTATCCTAGTACGCCTCATGCAAATAGAATTCATAGATCAGATAATATAAATGATTGTCAAGATGGTAATGCTTCCGCTGTCCTAATTTTTCCATCACTGCAACACACAAATCATAGTGAACTTCAAGTTGAACATCAACAAAATTTGAGAAAAGTTGATTAGATGCCTTTTGTTCAAGATTTGTATAACATGAAAAGGATTAAGGGATAATCACCATATGATTTGTTTTTGAGGTTTTTGAATGCCTTTTTGGAGGTCCCCAAAAATTTCAGACCTGGGGATTCAATGTGCTTGGATCTGTTTTGTGGGATCTATGGGTTCAGGATGAGTACCCTACCAAAGGAGTTGAAGCTTGATAGTTTTGACCAAGTACTTGATTGGATAAAGATTGTAGAAGAAACCAAGTGTGATTATGCACAAAATGTGATGTCTCAAAATGTTAATAGTGGTTTTCCTATTGAGAAAAAACATAAAGTAATGCAAACAAGTGAAAAGAGAATACTAGACAATGAACATCCATCTTGTTGTGTGGATGAAGGTAATGATTGTAATCAACTCACAAGCAGTATATCTGCAGATCAATACAATAGTGATGAAGATGAAGATATATGGGATGATGAAAAAATAAATATGCATGAAAACTCTTCTTGTAATATCTTGGGTGATGAAGGAATAAAAGAGATGCAAGATGTCATCACATGTCATGTTTTGATTAGTGAAAATAATGCAAGTATTGCTGATATTTCATTGCAAATTAGTGATCATGATCTTGAAAATGAAACTTTAAGTTTTCATTTTGAAAATTTCAAGCATAGTATATGTAGTGATGAATTGGCTTGTGATGAGGATCATGATGAGAGTGAAGCTTTTGATTGCTCTTCTAAGGATAATGAATGCTCCTATGAGGATGACTTAGAAGTATTTTCTTCACATGAAGGATGCAATGATACAAATGCTTATGAAGTCACTTGTCCACAAGTGAATGAAAAAGGTTTCACATGATGAATACCTGTAATGTAGTTCTGGTTTTCCATCAATGGATCATATTAGTTTTGCGAACGGTGAAGAATTTGAAGATAAGAATGTTTGTGTTCAGTATGTTGATCCTAAACATAGAGGCAGAAATGGTAAAGATGTTGATGAATGTGCTTATGTACTTGCTGCTCATGATTGTTTATATGAAGTAGAGATGGAAATTTCAGCTATACATGAAGAGGATGATGATGTACACCTTGATGAAAGAAGGGGTTCATTTTTGAATGATCAAGTTGTACATTGTGACAAGCATATGGATCTTGAATCAACATTATTACCCATTGATAATATTGAAAAGCTTGCTGATTTATATGACAATGAAATTTCAGATTGTGTTGATATTGCAAAACTTCTTGATCCATGTGTAGAGCATCCAAAAGATGAAAATAGTGGTGGATCTCATGTTGGTGAATGTAAAATTGAGTACAATTGCTTCTTTACTGATGTTCCTTATCTTCACAGTATGAATATGGAAATGTTTTCATCCAATGAGAAAATTGTTTATGTGGAAGAGAATGAAGGTTCTTGCTCAATTGCTAATAAACAAATTTTAGATTTCAACAAGTCTTTCACATTTTGGTCAACACACCTATTAATTGATAGTGCACTTGTAGATACCAATGCAAATGAGTGTCTTTTTGTTGACCCTATTGGTGCTAATTTGTTTGAGCCTACTTTTGAAACGTTTTGCATTGAGTTGAATGATGAATTGAAAAATGAATTAGAATATGTTACTAAACCTGAGATGAGTGCATTTACTTAGTTATGGGGTGTTGATGATGCACATGATCTCCATTTCCACAACACCAAGGTGTGTTTTGATGTAGTTGAATCAAAATGCCTAGATATGTTCTTATGCCATGATGCCCAATTCAAGGAGGCTCCTGAATATGCATTTTTTATTTTTGATGCACCTGGGGATTGTTTGCATAGTGCACAACAAAGTGTTTATGAAATTTTTCAATTTGATGTGCAAATTGAATATGATGTCAAAGTTTATAATTTCAATGATTAAGTGGATTACAAATGTTTCACTTTTTCAATTCAATTAGATAAGCTTGTATTGGAGCAAGCTAATGAGTAGATTGGCTATATACATTAGAAAATGTATGGGTTCCAAATGTTGTTTGGTTATATTTTTCAATCAGGCACATTTTATGATGATGAGGGAAATTTTAAAAACATGGTATGTATGGTTGATTGTGTTAATCACAATGGAGTTGATTGTTGGGAAATTCTTGGTAAAAATGTAGATCCACTACAAACAACAAAGAATAAAGTCTTTGATAGAGGTAAGAGTTAGTTTTAGGTTTTGGGGGCTTGAGGCCACCAATTTGAAGATTGAAGCCTATGGAATTGCATGAGGAAGGATTAAAGGGTTTGTACACTAGAATTAGCTTTTGGAAATTTTGAAAAAAGAAGACATATTGTAAATTATGTATATAGGTTTGGTGTGTTTGCTTCTGGTTGCATCTACTTGCCCTGTCTTAGCAAGCTCCTGGGTTTTGTCTCTCTATGTTGGTCTGCTTCAACCATCATATTTGAATTCTTGCCATTACCTACCAAGGGTATGCGTCCTCAAGCTGGAGCCACTGGTGGAGCCTCTAAATTTTGAAAAAAATTTGTGTTAGCTCCTTACCTGGTTATGATTTTTTGCCTCTTTGCCTTAGGGTAGGGTTTAGGGTTTTGGTTTAAAAGCCCTAATTTTAAATTTTATGGTCATAAACCCTTGGGTGTTCTAATCCTTCGTTAACTTGTTACACCCAGTTACTGGTTACCTAAGTTATCACTTGAGCCATCAAAATCGTTGTTTTCACCAGCCCCTTGGTCTAGGTATGTCGGTCACCAAATACATTTCCATTGTTTAATACTTCCTATGGTTGAGAAAAATATTTCATGTAAGATTGAATTATGTCTTAAGTTGTTAATTACCATGGGTCTTGGTCTTGTCGACCTAGTCGGATCCCCTTTGTTAAAACTAACATTTATACATGTGAAAATTTGCTAACCATTCGATTAGAGGATTAAATCCTATCCGCTCCCCACCAGCCCTACGAGAATAAAATAATAATTTTTTAAGTGTAGTGGGGTTAGTAGGCTGCTAAAATGTGTACTGCTGTGGGTGTGGGGCCCAATCTCCACAATCATGCCTGAAGCCTTGAGGTTTTAAATCAATGGTCAAGATGCATCGTTGAGTTTTAATATTAGCCATTCCCCACTCACCCCATGGGATTAAAATAATGCTTAATAAAAAGCAACGGGTTTAGTGGGTGAACGACACGTGGATCTCTTCCTCCTCTTGGAAAAGGAAGGTGGAGCCCATAGAATAGATGAGTTATCATCCAACCGACATAATTTCATTGGCCAAAGGATGAGTGAACAATGGTGTTGAAGATTCAAACTTTGTTGACTTGATTTGAGTTGTCCAATGTGCCACTTCACAAGGAGATCAACGACTGATATTCAAAATCAAGATATGGACATGAGAGCTACTTTGCCTTGCGCGAACGAGCATTCATGGTAGAAGAAACATGTAGGGTTACTCAAATATGATCACGAGTCATGTGAATAATTGCTTTTCTGCAATGATTGAAGATGATAAACAAATTTTAAAGCATTTGGGAGATTAACGATTGTGATTCAAAATCCAGTGGTTGATCGTCTGCTCACTCATGCTGGCCTTCTTTGAGCATTAATTTTTGACATGCTTGAGTTGCTTAATAAATGCGAGTTGGCAGTTTTATCTTCTACACAATTGCAATTAGAAACTAAGGGATTAGGCTTAAGTCTGAGATGAAGATGATGTGAGTGACTATGTTAAGGAATTGCAGAGGTGGTGAATTATTCTCTCCTAGGTAAGTTGACGTCCTTATTCTTATAGGTAGACTGATTATCAGTTGGTTTGTTTGAAGAAACTATCATAGGCTATGTAATTTTGTTACCTAGGGTTTACACATGAATTCTTGCTAGAATTTCACATAGGTCGATAAGGTTTGCACGTGGTTAGAATTGTCTCTATCCTGTAAAGTTTGTGAAGTTTCTTTTCTAAAGATGAGTAAATCCAATGTATTTGCCTCCCTAGTCAGAAGGTCTAGGAGACTCAGTTTTCTTGAGTCACATGATGATATCCTTGAAAATGAACAAGGCATGCCTGGAGTTTTTCTAACTCCAAAGGGCAAGAGGAGTGCCCGTGGTAAGAAACCTATGCAAGAAGGTGTCAAGAGCACTTATCATCTGAGGAGCGGGGTTATTTTGGGAGAGTTTTCTAAGTCTAAAGAGAAGGATTCGGTGAAATTTGTGAGGGAAGAAAAAAGGAGAAATAAGTATCACCGGGATTACATGGGACTACATAACTCTCCCATTGGAATCTTGAATAGTCCCTCGGGCAGTGAGGCTGAAACTTATTTAGGCTACCGCCAGTACCTTCTCAACATGGCTAATCTGATGGACTCTGATGAAGATGAAGTGGTGGTTTCTCTAGTTTCTGCAAGAACACGAAGTGAGCATGTGTGCTCTGGTGTTGATTGAATAGGATTACATTTTGGTCCTAGTTTTTGTTTTTGATGATAACATTGCCTTGGTGGCATTTTTGTCCTCAACATCTGTTTCATTTTGTCCTTAGTACAAAATTGGAAGCCTTTTGGTTGGTATGATGGAGAATATTTTTGCTCAACATGGACATGGATTTTGGAGGCTGCTACATTGACTAATGGTACCTTTTGGTCATTTGGTTGGTCTTCTTTGACGAGTCATGTGAAGTTTTTTTCTTTTCTTTCCCCTGCTGCCAATGATTATATGTAACTGTCTAGGGAATATCTCAAATTCAGGTGAAATTAGCTTTCAAATGCAAATGAAATGTGTTGGATGTTGTGGTTGTGCCGCTGATGGTATTGTTTATCGATGTTAACACTATTAACATTGTACAGAAGTGTTGGTGAAAGCAGTTGTAATAATGAAGTGAAGTCTATCTCATCTGCTGTGTTTGAAGGTTGGTATTCAGAGGGTTAGACCAAGGGTTTCTTGAGCTGAATATATCTAGTTTATCCATGTCGTTTTAGAGACCACCTAGCTATCTAATTGAGTGAAAGAAGATTTGTCAGCTTTTCTATTACTTAATTTGTTCCTAAATGAAGATCATGTGATTTCAAATTAGTCTTGTTATGGATGCTTCTTTGGTGTTTCATAATGTTTCAGGATGTTTTGTCTATGTTCTATCAGGTTGCATGTCCACATTTGATTGCTGTGCTTCATTCATGATTTTCTCTTGTAAAGTCTCAAGGTTTTCATGCCTCAAATAGACAAGGTGTTGAAGCTGTTGTGGGATCTTGAGGCACTCACTGGTTGTTTGTGTTTGAGGATGATATTTGGGTCTTAACTATTAAGGGTTTATCTTGGTTGATTCATACATGAATAACTTTATTGATCCGAGCCAACTCCATTGTATTCTTTAATTTTTGTTGAGCTCTACTATAATGGAAGGTAATTTTGTTGATATATATAAGAGTGATTGTTTTATCATTTGAAGGGAAAGGAGAAGTGGGAAGGAAGTGTGAGTCCTAAGGTATGAATATTGTTCAAATCATTCACAAGAAAGCAAAGTGGAAAGAGAGAAGAAGAGTGAAGAAGAGTGAAGAAGTGTTCATGACCTTAACGAGAATTGTAACCAGGCATTAATAGATGCTATTTTCTCAAGTCAAAGTCTAATGGATTTAATCAAAACCTTTTTGTAAGATAATGTGTCTTCCTTTGTAATTGAGTAGTGAGCTCTAGGAAGTGTGCTTGAATGCATGTGCATTCCCTATTCATATTTCTTATACTTTTAACAAGGTATAATCTTGTGGACTGACCTTCACTGTGGTTTTTCCCCTAATAGGGTTTCCACGTAAAAAAGCTTGGTGTTATGTGTGTTTCTGATGTGTTTTTGATTCATGCTTTCATTGTTATTGATCAGATCTAATAATAAGGATTAATAAGTTTAATAAGTTTGAAATTTGGTGACAACTAATTCACCCCCCTCTCAATTGTCTATCCTTGTGTTGCCAACAATTGGTATTAGAGAAAGTTCCTTGGAAGAAGTTTGATAGCTTGAGGTAATCCGGGATGGTGACTTATAAGAAGGATAGTCCTAGATTTGATGGAACAAATTATTCCTTGTGGAAGACTCGAATGGAGTGCCATTTGAGATGCATTGGTGAACCCTACAAGAGCATTTACAAAAAAAATATGTTATTCAAGAATGGTCCTACTTTTACAAGCTGGAGATCGTAGACGCTTTTTCCAGTATACATCGGAGACTAAGGAGGTGTTGTTGATGTTTTGACTGATAGTAAGATGACAAATGTAATGGATCTAAAGACTATTTATGAGATCTAGAAAAAATTGGAGACCTTGTATAAAGGTGATGCTAATGTGAAGATTTCTAAGTTGGAGAGTCTGAAAGGAAAATATGAAAAGTTGAAGATGGGTGATGATGAAAATGTTACTACTCTCATGCAAAGAGTGAATGAACTTGTGTGTGGTATCAGATGTGCTGGTGGACAAATAGAAGAATAAGAAATTGTTGCTAAAATGCTTAGATCCTTGCTTGATTCTTACAAAGTCAACGCTAGTGCTATTGAAGAGCTCCAGATCAAGGACAACTGCTAATAGAGACATGTTGATTGGTAAGCCACTCGCTGGAGAGTTGAGCGTGAATTCCAGGATGCTCTTCCAAGGTCGAATCCCACATCTGGCCACTACTTTTGGAAGAGATAATAGAGATATGATCCAGTGATACTTCATCATGACATTCAACATGAGGAGAAATGAAACAACTTCATTTGAAGAAGAAAGAGAGCTAGAAGAGTCAGCTACTGACAGAAAAGAGAACTGAGAATAAGGTAAGAGAATGGGAAGTTCTATTAAATGTTTCTCTTGCAATAAGATAGCCATTTTATAATCACAAGTGTCCCCAGAGATTTGCCAAGATATAACGAGCCCAAATTCCAAAAAAGAAGTACAAGGTCGTTGATGAAGGTGTGATGATGATGAATTGATAAAGGAAATGCAAGAGGATGAATTTGTGTTGTTTCATCATGAAAAATAACTCAGATTCATTTGAATTCAATTAGTTGCGTAAAATGGAGAAACTCACGCTTCAAGGTTGAAGAGAAAGATGAATGGGTAATTGGTAGTGGTTGTTCACATCATATGACAGGAGATAAAAGTAAGTTTGTGAGTTTGGAAAAGTATGATGGTGGTGTTGTGTGATTTGGTGATAATACAACTGGTGTGATCCATGGAAGAGGATGTATTTCTTTTGATGGTAAGCATAATACTAATGATGTCTTGTATGTTGAAGGTTTGAAGCATAATATTTTGAGTGTTGATGAAGGATGATAAGGGACACACTCTCTAGCTCAAGGATGGAAAGTGCAAGATATTGGGAACTCGAAATATGACTTATTTAGGTACAAAACAAAAATATAATATCATTTTTCACTCTGAGTGTTGTGCTGCTTCTGATTTGCTCGTTGATGAAAGCCTGGTTGTAAGTATGGGAAGACGTGCCATGTTAATCTTTGATAATATTTTCAAGATAAGTTCTACTATAATGTGGAGATCCCTTCCTAGGTTGATTGAAAATCCTACTACTACCATATGCATGAAATGTTGCTAGGAAAGCAAACAAGACTCTATTTCAGAGTAAACAATGATCTTAAAATGGATTATGATCTTTGCATACCAAGTCGGGTTGCCAAGGTTGCTAAGTATTCTGCTGTTTTTGATTGATAATTTATTCAAGAATGGTGTGGGCTACTTTCTTATAGAAGTTTGAAGTTCAGAAAAGTTCAAGATCTTTAAAGCTATGGTTAAGAACGAGACAGGTTTGAAGATTACGTGTCTGAGATTAGATAGAGGTGGTAAATTCACTTCCAGTGAATTTAATTTTTTTGTGAAGAACATGGAATAAGGAGACAATTGTCTACACCATGGACCCCAAACAAAATGGAGTTAGAAAGGAAGAACATACCAATTCTAGATGCTGCTAGAACTAAGGATGTTGAAGGAAATGTACCTCTAAGATCTAGCTTGAGAGAATGAGGCATCAAGCAGTACACTTTAACGTACAAATCAAAGGTATTTTGGTAGAGATCTTTGAGATATGGACTGGTCAAAAGCCCATTGTTAGATATTTCAAATCCTTTGTAAGCAAGTGTTATATCAAAAGAGATGAAGATATAGGAGTTTGATGCTAGGAGTGATGAAGAATATTTTTGGGTTATTCTACTAATAGCAAGGCCTACCAGTGTTATAATAAGAGATTGAAGAAAATGGTTGAAAGTGAAAATGTTAAGATTGATGAAGACATAGTTGCACCATCTAGAACCTATGGATATGATTTTGATGATCATAATGACAATACAAAACAAGGAAAGAAAGGTAAGACTTCAAGTCAAGTCCAAATCATTTCGGTTAATCAAGAAGATCAAGAAATTGGTGAAAGAACATAAGAGAGATCAGAAGAGCCTAAAGTTGAAGAACATTCTAAGAAGACTTTGAGGTATGTGAGATTGAATCATCCTAAAATCAAATCATGCTGAGGTTCAAAGACGAGCCTAACAATTTGAAATGAAGCATGCAAGATGGAACATTGGTTGAAGAAATGAATGAGGAAATAGAAAAACTGAAAAGAATGATATGGATTCTTGTTCCCAAACCCATGTTGATAAAACGTAATCAAAACTAAACGGGCTTTAGAAAAGTCAAACCTGAATGAGCAAGGAAGGATTAGAAACAAAAAGCAAAGATCTGTATGTATGGATTATTCAAATGGAAGGTAATTGATTTCAAGAAACCTGTTCCCTATTGCTAGAATCAAGTCGTAGATTGTTTCATGAGGCTGCCATACAATACTACAAAGCTATCAATGTGGATGTCAAATTATCTTTCTAAAATGATAGTTAAGAAGAAGTGTATACGGAATGTTCCAATGGATTTTAGTTGACTAATTAGGGAGTTATATTTGTCACACCGAGAAACATCAGGAACTTACAAGTCTTGAGCCATGTCATTTATAATTTTACTTTATGGCTTGACTTTGACAAAGGCACTCAATACAACAATATGGCTATGATGATAAAGATTTGATTGTGGAAGTTTTTGTTGATGATATCACATTTGGAGGAGATGATAGCTTGTGCATGAATTTTTCTAATGAGATGTAGAATGAATTTGAGATGTCAATGATTGGAGAGATGAAATTATTCTTGGGATTGCAAATTCACTTTAGTTAGATAAAGGATTTTTATATCCCAAATTCCGGGCATGTGAAAGAACTGAAGAAATCATAGGGTAGATCTAAAGCCGCCATACACCCATGGTGACCCGTGACAAGTTGATAAACCATGGATGATTCAAGGTATCCCATTCAGATACAACCGTCGATTGGTGGATTACTTTTATTTAAATCCCAAACAAGGACCCGATAATGAACAGTTGTATGTATTGTTGCTAGATTCAAGCTGATCCTAAAGAATCCTCATGTGACTACCCAAAAGGAAGAGGATTTTTAGATACTCAAGGAAACAATTAATTCTGGATTGTGGTATTCTAAAGATGATGATCTCACTTTGAGCTTCCTATTGATGCTGATTAAAGGTGAGATGTGAATGATAGGGAAGAGGCACTAGTAGTGGGAGCATTTTTCTCTGGGAAAGAAGTTGATTTAAATACAAGCAAAAAGCAAATTTTTTAATTTTTATCATCACAGAGTAATAATACATTGCTGTCAATAATTGTACTAGGATGAAGCAAAATGTTGAAGGACATCAAAGTTGTGTATGATGAGCCTATTTTTTGTATCTCCTGATAACCCAAGTGCTATTAACATTTCAAGAATCAGTGTTGTGATCCCAAGACCAAGTATATATCTATTAAGTTTCACTTTTGAGAGAGAAAGTAAGTCAAAAGGAGAAGTCGGAATTAGTATGTGCCTGTATAAATCTGCAAACATTCTATACAAATGTGTCTAAGGATACTTTTTGAGATCTCAGAGGGTAGTTATGGTGATTACCTCATAATCAGGAACTAGGATGATGATTTGCATCAATCTGTGCATTTCAGATCATATTATTTTGATCCATTGATGTTATGGTACAAGTACTTAGGGGAGAATAAAAATGTCCTGATGCTGCCCTAAGTCTGTATATGGTCCAAGAGCTTAGGAATGCAGCATCTTTCCATTGATGTCAAAGGGGGAGAAGAGTAATGTGAAATTTTTTTGAGAGAGAAGAACCTTGTGAGGAGAAGAGTGTATGGATAAGTTGAGGAGAAAGCAAGTGTTGTTGTGTTCATGGTATTTTTCACATCATGTGTTTCCATCAATTCCAAAGGGGGAGATTCTTAGATGTTGTGGTTGTCCTGGTGATATGTGGTTGTCATTGATGTCAACACTATTAGCATTGTTGCACTAGAAGCTATATATGTCGAGGATATTGAGAAACTTGTAATAAGAAGTGTTGCAAGTTGTTAGTGGTGAAGCGAAGCTCATTCTATCAGTGTGTTTAGTATGTTGGTATTCAAAGGTTGTGGAATAAAAGGTTTCTTTCTAAGTATATCTAGTTTATCCACATCAAGTTTTAGAGATCCGCGTGAAGATTTTATTGAGTTATGAAGATTTGTATTCTGAGAGTTTTTCTGTTACTTTAGTTTATGTTCCTAAATGAAGATCATGTGATTTTAGTTAGTTTAGTTGTTGTGGATGCTTCTCTAGTCTTTCATAATGTTTTTGGATGTTTCTAGTTCATGCTCTATCTATTTTGCACATCCACATTGATCGTTGTGCTAGCGATTCGATATTTTCTCTTATGTGTTCATGTTTTTCATGTTCCTAGATGACAAGGTGTTGAAGCGTGTTATGGATCTTCGAGGTGTAAGTAATTGAAGTGGTTTATGTTTGAGGATGATATTTTGGGTCTTAAATATGCTATGGACAACCTTGGTTGATTCACATGAATAATATTTATTGATCTGAGTTGACTGATTGTATTCTTTTATTCTTTTGTTGGAGCCGACTTATAGCGATGTAATTTCTTGTTGCGGATATATATAAGAGCAATTGTTTTATCATTTTAAGAAGGGTATGAGAAGTGGAAGTGAAGTGTGTGCATCCTATGTGTGAATATTTTTTAGATCATTTGAAGGCAGAGCAAAGTGTGAAGAAGAGTGAAGAATTGTTCATGAGCTTAACCAGAACTGTAACTAGGCATTAGTAGATGCTATTTTCTCAGTTCAAAGTTTGATGGATTTAATCAAAACCTTTATGTAAGACATTGTGTCTTTCTTTTTAATTGTGTAGTGAGCTCTAGGTAGTGTGCTTGAATGCATGTGCATTCCCCATTCATATTTCTTATACTTTTAGCAGGGTATAATCTTGTGGACTGACCTCCACTGTGGTTTTTCCCCTAATAGGGTTTCCACATAAAAAATCTTGGTGTTATGTGTGTTTCTGATGTGTTGTCGATTCATGCTTTCATTGATATTGATCAGATCTGAGAATAAGGATTAATAAGTTTAATAAGTTTGAAATTTGGTGACAACTGATTCACCCCCCCTCTCAGTTGTCTATTCTTGTGTTGCCAACAAAATGAAAATGTAATTGTAATTGGGCCTATTGCTTGTTGCTCCCTTATTCTATAAAAGGGATTTCAAGGCTGGTTATAATGGTTCAAGTTTTAGGCCTCAAAATGGTCTAGGTGAAAAAACTAAGCTCATGAAGGAGTATATTGAAAATACATGAATTGATTAATAGATCAAGAAGGACTCTAGGGTATGAATTATTATGTAATGATCTTAAAATAGTTTTACAGTAGCAACAATTATAGAAGAAAGTATCAGTTCTAAAGCATATGTTCTCCTATGTAATTTTCTTCCAAGTTATGAATGAAATGGTTAATGATCTTTTCATTTGTATTTAATTGTTTAAATTGAATGAATAAGTTTATTTCTAATTCAATTCAAATAATTGATTAAATGCTAAAATAAGGTCATGGGTTTGTGAGGAAAGAGTGTAGGATTTGATAAGTAGTTGCGTTTTAGGCACAATGAGTTGAATATTGCAAAGTAGTATATCAATAGTTCACCAATTATTGAGTTAAAACTGTTAAGGTATTACTGGTTATTACAGATGTGACTCCATTATCCCAATAGATAAGGCACTAGTCTTTTCATTAGGTTATCCTAAAAATAAATGAGTTAGTCATGTTAGGAATTGTATGCAGAAGATATCAATTACATGCAAATAAAGATTAAACAGGGGAATGAAAAACAAAAAAATAATAACAAGAGACAATATTTAACATGGTTCACCTGATCCAGGCTACGTCCACCAATAGAGAATCCAATATTATTATCCAGTAAATCGAACCGATTACAACTAGTAATCCTTGCAACTCAATACAATTGCAAAATGCTACAATACAATACACAAAACCCAAACCATTAGCCTTTTATCAAGACTTAAGTCTGTTACAAAATTAGGGATTTTTATGTCGACCAATAGAAAAATAATACCTTACGCATTTATAAAATAATAAAAATTATGAGAGGTTTTGGGGGCGTTGCCCCCAAACCCCCGTTATATATTTTGGGGGGAAATTGCACTGATAAAAGTGGGGAAAATTTAACCTCTGAGTCTAATTAGGCTCCATATACCAACAAGACATACACCTAACCAAGGGCTTGGAACAAGAATGGAAATCATTTAAAACACCTTCAATTATAACATACCAATCTGAAGTATCATTCCATTCCTTGCAATAGATAGTAATTTGTTTAAAGGTCAGCCAAATATTTGATGAATGTTATCTACTTGCACTTTATAAGAAATTATCTATATATGGATGTGTTCTTGATTAAATAAATATCATGTGGACATGTTAAGGATTACCCTCCTAGGTTTCACAAAACCTGAAGAGTAGGAGAAAGGGTCTTAGAATCCTTACTCATTTGTTGGCCAATCCTTACCCTTGCTGACCATCAGATTCTGGTAGATCTGTAGGTAAGTGGCAAGATCAAATTTGGTTTTCTAAAAAATTACCAACAGGTTTATTTGACCAAGGTGAAGTTAAAAGCTAGAGAATTGGATAATGAGGATTAGGAGGTAGCTTAAGGTTAATTAATTCAGAATTAATTAACTTAGGAAAGTTTGGGGGTTAAAGATATCAAGTTTCCACAATCCATTACTGTTTATCAATTTTATTTCTGGCTTTGATTATGTTGGAGATTTTTCCATCAAAGCCAACACAATCAAAGCCAAAAATAAAATTGATAAAGTTTGGGGGATTAATGACATTTTTTTAAACAATTAGATTCATTTAATCAAATGAGAGGACATTGGGGTTTTAATTAAATAGTTTGATTTATTTAATTAAATGAGATGAACATTAGTGAGAAAAGGATGAATTAATCTGATAAAGTTAATCATTTGATTAATAGTATAAATTGATGAATTTAACTAAACAATAAAGATTATTTAATTAAATAGTTAGAGCAGAAGTGATTTAGGAAGAACAATGTTAGAAATTAAATTCAGATGCATAATACCAATCAGGGCTATTTAAGTGTCTACACCATTACTATATTTTATGTCCAGGTTTGTATAATAAGCATAAAAAGATAGTATAGCATAGAAATATTGTCTAAAAGGAGTGTTTGATAATGTTTGAGAGCATGCATAAAAACAATAGAAATTAGACCAATAACTGAACCCATCGAGGATAGCGACGTGTTTCAAAGGATAACTTTTGCATGGGCGACGCTAAAATGGTGACCCATTTACAATAGGGCAATGCTTTTGCATGATAGCGATGCTATTGAAAAATAGTGATGTGTTTGTGAGATTGACAGTGTGATTCCTTTGTAAAAAAAGTCTCTCTTTTGCTTTCTAAGTATTTTGAATTAGATTATTTTTCCAAATTTTTAGCCAATTGATATTATGTGCTTTATGCGTGCAAGTCCCTTCCATCCTCTTCTTTCCTGAGAGAGGAGGCTGCAAATACTAGAGAGAATTACTAGATTGGGAGAGCTTGATGTTCTATTCTTAGGAGCATTCAGATTATACCACATTGCTTACATACAAGAGATCAAGACACATTTATCCCTGATGACTTCTTTGGTGGAGCGCTGGCACTCAAAGACTTCCTCTTTGCACCTTCTGATAGATGAGGCTATGATGACCCTTGAGGGCATTTGGAGGATCTTGTAGGTACCTATTTATGGAGAGTGATCCATCTATGATGGAGATCTCAACTTGGAGTCCATGTTCCATGTGTTGGGAGTGGATGATCTAGAGCTAGAGGGTTGGTAGATTGACTTGCGAAGTTTTGTCGGTCATGCTAAAGACCTTACCTTGGTGATTGTGGGACTCATCATGGGAATCCTTTCTCTTGACAAGAGATTTTGATTGTTCAAACTAGGATGGGGTGTTAGCTTGGAGAGGATCATGGAAGATGTATGTGTTTATGTCTGGGGCCCTTGCATATTGGCCCATTTATACCATGACATGTAGTAGGTGGTGTACCAGGGAGGATCCTGTATGCAACCTAAAATGGTCACCTAGACTTTGGGCCCCATTTATTTAATTTGTCAACATCAACTTTCTGAATCAATGATTGTCGCATTTTCAAATCAAATTTCTTAATCAATTCATAACTATTTCAAATGTTTCAATTTTTCCTAAGGTTTGAATGCTTCATTAATGTTATTTAATCAAAAGAAATAAATCCCTTTTAATAAATAAAATAATGTTATTTAATTGAAGTTAATATTACTTAAATAAAATGATGCTATTTAATTAAATCTATTTTTAATTAAATAATTTTATTTTATTTTATTAATATTCATTTCTAAATTACATAATCTTATTTTATTTTATTAAAAGAGATATTATCATCTTAAATTAAATTAAATAAATGAAATATCCTCTCAAGAATATCTGTGATGAAAAATGGAAACAAATCAGTTAAAAGGGAAATAAACTAAAAAAGAATTCCAATCAAGATTTGTTTCTATTTTTCTATTTATCCCACATTGCTTCTGAATTTGCCTTCAATTCCACTTTTTCCTATAAAATGAGCCCTCTCATTCTCATTTCAAAAGAATCACAAATTTTTACACGAGTTATGCTACAAATTTCTCTTGAATTTTATCATTTGAGATTACACATTAGTTTGATTTTATAAGCATCTTAGTTTTAGAGCATATAGTTTAATATTACATTTTAGCTTAATCTTCATAGTAGATTAATTTGCAAAATAATTCATTTATGGCATTGCATGTAGATCAATTTTCATTTAAATAAATTAGTTTTGTTTATTGCATTTTACAGTCATTTAGATTAGTTTTCATTGTTGCATTGCAAGAACGGGATTCATGGAGATTGGCATTCTTGCTTCTCCTCTTTGAATCTCTTGTTCTGAGACCGTATTTGCAGGGGTAACTGGGTCAATCTGAGGGCCACAATATCAATCCCTGCTCTTCTCGGATAGAGAGTTGTGAATTGATTTGCAAGGACTCATTATTGAGTATCCTTGCATGCAAGGATTCACAGAAGTATAACATATTTTCAGTTATACAGATCCAACATATATGCAGGGGTTACTCTACTTCACATATGGGTATGGGAGAACATTACAGTGCTTAGATTGATTTTAGCTTTCAGGGATATATGTGATGAGGATCTGAACGTATATCAATACGATGGTATGACCACTCTCCATATAAGTGACATAGGTTACTGGCGATGGGTCAACAATGATATGACTGTGTTCACATGGGGACCATGCATAGAAACAACAAAAATAGACCAATAATTGAACCCATCAAGGATAGCGACATGTTTCAAAGGCTCACTTTTCCATGGGCGAGACTAAAATGGTGACCTGTTTGCAATAAGGCAATGCTTTTGCATGATAACGACGTTATTGTAAAATTGTGACGTGTTTGAAAGATTGACAATGTGATGCCTTTGTAAAAAAGGCTTGCTTTGTCTTTCTAAGGAATTTGACTTAGATTTTTTTCCAAATTTTTAGCCAATTGAAATTGTATGCATTATGTTTGTAGGTTCCCTTCCATCCTCTTCTTTCCTGAGAGAGGAGGCTGCAAATACTAGAGAGAATTACTATATTGGGAGAGCTTGATGTTCTATTCCTAGGAGCATTCGGATTATATCATATTACTTACATGCCAAAGATCAGGACACATTTATCTCTGATGACTGCTTTGGTGGAGCGCTAGCACTTAGAGACTTCCTCTTTCCATCTTATGATAGGAAAGGCTAAGATGACCCTTGAGGAAATTTGGAGGATCTTGTGGGTACCTATTCATGGAGAGTGAGCCATCTATGATGGAGATCTTAGCCTGGATTCCATGTTCCATGTGTTGGGAATGGAGGATCTGGAGCTAGAGGGTTGGCAAATTGACTAGTGACATTTCGTCGGTCATGCTAATGAGATTACCTTGGTTATTGTGGGACTCATCATGGGAATCCTTTCTCCTAATAGGAGATCTCGGTTGTTCAACCTAGGATGGGCTATCGGCTTGGAGAGGATCATGGAGGATGTATGTGTTTATGTCTGGGGCCCTTGCATATTAGCCCATTTGTACCATGACATGCACCAGGTGGTGAACTGGGGAGGATCCAACATATGTGTAGGGGTTACTTTACTTCACATATGGGCATGGGAGAACATTGCAGTGCTCAGAATAGTTGTATCTTTCAGGGATATAGATGAGGAGGACTATATCATATATCGATACAATGGTATGACCACTCTATATATAGGTGACATTGGGTACTGGTGATGGGTCATCAATGATATGAATATATTCACATGGAGACCATGGTTATAGGCTCAACCTTGGGAGGATGATGATACACACCTAGGATATTACTGACAAACCCGATGGCTCATGAGTCAGACTTTACATATCATTGAGAGATATTTACTAGAGGGGGTTACTCGATAGTTTAGGAAGTAGTAGGATGCCTCAACAAATGATTATAGGGCTATGTATACTCACAAATTCTACAAGATTGCAAAGTGGGATCCAAAAAAGGTTCCATAGGAATCCATTAATGATTTTTCTTAGTTGGTACCACTTCCATGGATATATGCAGGTGGTCCGGATGATCCTAGAACTACCCCAGGATATGATGCACGGTTTGTAGAGCATAAACCTATTAGACTCATTGATTTGATAGGTGGAGATGCAAGGGGTAGAGATAGTGAGGTAGAGGTGATAGGAGACATGAACAGTTTCATGCACATGTACCACAAGGCCACCCCCTAGTCCACCACCAAGGCCACCACCACATGTGCCACAATAGTGTTAGGTAGCGGTAGTGCCAGGGTAGGTAGAATGGAGAGTAAAAATTTTAACTCAAGAGAGATAATAAGCCCACCAAGAGTGATACTAGTAGCATTTGAGAAGGATCAATGGATGATTGAGAAGGACTAGGCCTTTCAAGAGAGGGATGGATATAGACAGGAGTGAGATCATATTTGAACTTAGCTGGATGCTAAGGTTACTTGTAGGTAACAACTGGAGGTTCATCTAAGATAGGAGACTACTTGTAGAATGCAATTTGAGGCCATAACTCAAGACCCAAGGTGAGATGATCTCAACTACCAGATATGCACAAGCTATTGAAAATGCATCCTACTATAGGACTATCGACTACATGTAGGTTCCCTCTCATAAGCGACATCCTAGTTTTTCCCAAAGGAGTGTTATAACTCCTAGCAAATCAATGGTTGGTCCATCAGTGGGCTAGATAGAGGGATAGGGTTGTCCCTCAGGTGGAGATCAAATACCATCGAGAGGATCACCATCACACCAGCCCAATGATGATAGAGAGGACAAGGGGAGTAGAGATTAGCTATGTATATCTAATTTATATCTTATTTTGATTTAGATAGACTTGATGTATATCTATTCATTAGCCTTTTTGAAAGGCTCATGTATGTTTTTGAGATCTATATCACACACTTGACATTCATTTTTTGGATATATATATATATATATGAGATGATCAATTTATGATGTGATCATTACATGGTATTTTATGTATGCTTTGGTTTTTTATGATGTTATGTATGTATGGTTGCATATGTTATGATGTTCATGATATGATATGCGATATGATTATCTCTAATGATTTTTGGATGCAAGATGCATGATATGGATGATCTCTTTTGTACTTTTTTTATGATATGTGATGATTATGCAAGATGTATGCCAACGATTTTTGGATGTTGGATGGATGCATATTATTTTTGTTATGCCATGATACATTCATAGAAACGTTAGTATGGATAGAAGAATGAGATAAAATGGATTATAATGAGATGCTAGGATAGATTAGAATTGTTGATTGAGATTGATCGGTATTCCAAAAACCTATGATTATTCAAGATTTTATTGGATATATGATGAGATGGGATAGATAATATTTGATTTTTCTCTTTAGATTAGGCTTAATTTCATCGCATCAATCGTTATTTTTGATATAAAAATAGATATGTTGCACTAAGGTATTAGGAACCAGGGTGACATTGTATCTAATCCATGGAATTTGACTCACAAATAGATATTAGTGTTCTTATTCACACCTGACATATGAAAACCTTGTTTGATCATGTGAGAGAATGAAGCCATCAAAGTAAGGAGATTAATACACAAAAAGGTAAGAAGAACCTAATATATCCTAGTTGTTTTTTTAATTGAGACTAGATCTCTACATAGACAAGGTAAGTATTCACCAAGGTCATATTACAAGAATATCCAACAAGCACAACAAAAGCATTGATCAATACCCCATTCCTTTCTCTCTACATTAGTTTAAGATATCCTCAAGAGATCATTGGAATGGAACAATAAGATAAATAAAAAGAAAAGATCAAAATGACAAAAATGCCAATGTTATCATATCTCTTGCCAAAGAGTTGTGGTTTTAGATGATATCCACTGATGTCTATTATAGGAAAGATATATCTATAAGAGATGTTTGAATGTTGATTGTTTGATAGTTTTTTGATAGCCTATTGATATGATGTTGAACTGACATGTTTGACAATAATCAAGATTCTAATTTTTGCATTAAAGTTTGATTGTTGGATAAGTGTTGTACTTGTTTTTGTTTGTGTTACCAAAGATTGCAGGTGATGATCAACTTATTATGTTTAAAATTTTATTACGAGTGAAAGTGAGACAGGATGTGTGATTTTGTTTTCCAAAATTTCTTAATGTTTTTGACCATTTTGAAATGTTTCGAAGCTATTTTTGGTATTTCAAGGTTATATGAATGTTTTCAAATTTCAAAATATTATGATGTTTTGGATTTGTAGTGTAGGAAATTCTATACCTTTACAATTTCACACTATGTTTTCATCCCCTTAATTAATTGGACATAATTAAGCCTATAATTGACCAAATTGTGCATTTCAAAGCCTTATTATTCCTATTTTCCAAAAGGAAAATCTATATTAAACACTTGCCAACATTAATTAAAACACCTTGGAAATTGAGTTTCCTAGACTAAGGTCCTAGGACCCATTCTCCCAAGGGAGAAAGGGTCCCCTTTAAGTCCTAGGACCCAATATTTAATATGTTTTTGGCAAAATTTTAATGATTCAAATTCAAGAAATTCAAATGTCGACTTCTAGAATCTATTTTTTTGGAAATTAGGTAAACACCTATACATACATAGTATTTTTATCAATTTAAGTCTAAGTTGATCTAGCATTAAGGAAACTTTCATATATGAGCAAAAAATATTGTCAAGAGCACTGAAGAGTAGATTTATTATTCATCTACAATAGCAATCAAGATCATATCATCATTTCAAAGTTCATGTGTGTTCATATCATGTTTTGGAGCTAACATTGTGATGTAGGTTTCAAGCATTCAAGCATCAATAAATCAATCCAATCCATGCTAGACCCAATACTTAGAGTGATGTGTTTGACTTCAGTCCTCTAAGGGAAACCATTAATGATTGGGTGAGTTGGAACAATCAAGTGTTCATTCATTAATTCCTTCATTTTGTCATTATTTCATTATCAAGGTTTAATTACCAAACATGGGGTTTGACTAAGGCAAACCCACATTTACCCAAAAACAAACATTTTTTCTTCTCTCTTTGTATGTGTAGATTTATAGGTGAAGAATGATTGAAATTTGATCAAAGGAGTATTTTGCAAAGTTGGGTTTGTTGCATTTATTGTTGTCAAGCTACGAAAACTCACTTGCAGATTTTATTTCTAGCTTTCTGACAGTCAAACCTAGAGAAAAAGCTTATATTCACAATTAGAGGACTGTAAAAACTAATTTTAGACACCTTTCCTAGGACCCATTCACCCTAGGGTGAGCTGGTCCCGCTACAAGATCTAAAACCCAATTTTTATCATAGGTGCACATTATCAAGCCCTTCTCAAATCTTCCTGTAAATTGTCATTTCAATTTCAGTTAGCATAGAAATTTTCATTTCAAGTGTTAGGTCATATAATTTATTTACTTAAAGTGCTTTAAATAATTCCAAAACATTACAAATCAGTCATTTTTGTCAAAAAAAAAAACAAAAGATCCAAAGGTCCAAAATAGGGTTGACTCACCTCAAGGTTGAAAGTCAATTCTATCCTTTTGTGATCTCTATTTCTAATGAAATTGAGGGAGAGGGGTGTTTGAATCTGAGGCCATTTCATCATTACACATTCATTTAATTGATTCCCTCTTTTTCCCTTCTTTTCAAGATTTCATGAAGATATTTGAGGCTATTTTTGTCACACCTCATCTTGTTATTACTAATTTACTTTTACCTTCATGGGTAAATTGGATGGTAAATGCAATCATGATTTTGATATGCTTGCTAAAAGAATGGAATACTGAAATAGGTATTATGTGAAAGTGTTGATAAATTCTTAATATGGATTTGAAATAGTAAATATGTTTATAACAATTGCTATATGAATATGCTAAAGTTATGATGCATATGGATTTATTATGAATGTATAACTACCATTGCAAATGTGCTAAGTTGGTTCCAAAGATAGGTTCAATCCTCCAGGTATCACTCAGGAGAAGTGATTGGTCAGATAACCCTAAATGAAATGTATCTAATCCACACACACACTCACAATAGAATGGTTGAGTCAAGTCATAGTATTGGGAATTGGTAAGTCATCCTTTAGACATGATGTGTTTGCATTAGTAAGGGTCTCGATTACTACTTTTGATATATTAAGCTGCATTTACAGGGTGCGGTACCCTTTACATAATGAGCCCAAAGGGCCAAAAAATATCAAGTCCAGAACATTATATTAGAAACCACCAAAATACAATACATAGAGACAACAAACTGAAAAACTGACATACAAAGACCCAAAAAAAATAGAACACAAAAGTAGCATACTAACTTGCTATACCCTCCTATTTCTGTATGAGGAGGTTTATAACATCCTCCCCAACCTAGTTGAGACCCTCCTCCATTGTCTTCTTGTCCACTTCTTCCTTGAGCACAACAAAAAGGGTGCCAAAAAAAGGATGGATCATTTTGATGGTGAACTGGGTCAACCCAACAAATTTCCTTTCAAGTTTATCCAACCACTCCAACAACTTGCTATAATCATCCTCCTTGTCCACAATCTTTGTATTATCTTCCTCCATAGCCCTAGGGTCTGATGAATAGGTCATCAAATCATCCTTAAGCATCCTATTGAAGTTGGAAAAGTGACTAGGTCCCTCCACAAATTCCTCCTTCTCTATATCTTCCTCCTTCCTCTTGCCTTTGTTGTTAGACTGCTCCTCGTCACTTGAAATATCATTCACCAAAACTTTCTTACTATTTTTCGCTAGTCTTTGGGATCTCTTGATGCTAGTATTCTCCATCCCCGTATCTGCAATAACAACCACAATGATGTCCCCCTTAGAGTATTTACCCACATTGTTCTTCCCTTCACTGTCTGTGGTTGGTAGCTCCACCTGGCATTTACTCTCTTCCTTAACTTTTTTCCTTGCTACAGGTTTTCTTTTCATCTTACTGGGAGCAGTTTTGAGCTCACAAATCCTAGCCACCTCTTTCAACTGAAGAGTCCTCACTCCACTGTTATTTTTCTTGGTAGGAGGTTTAGGCTTAGGGGTATTCAAAGTTTCGATGTTCATCAAAGGGGTTTTTATTTTAGAGCCCTTAAACTCGGCCGGGGAGGGATTCATAGTGGGCTAGTCAGGGGGTTCAAGCTCCTTGATATGAATGTAGAAATAGGTTTGGGTGGACAAAAATCCATATGGAAATGATAAAGCCTCAAGATGAGGCCTTGGTGGAGTGGCAAGGGGGGCGTTTCATCAAGTTTTTGGGAAAAAGTGTCCAAACACTTCTTAACAAAATTCTCCAAATCAGTATGCAAGAAAAAAGGAAAACTTAACAACATTTTATGATGAAGATGATAATAGTAAAACACCATATTCCTACCTTCTAAGTTCACATATTTCATAATAGCCAGACGAACCTAGTCCCAAGGACGAGGGAGTGCTTCCCTTTCGAAACTCGACTAAGACCTGACTAGTTTTTCATTGTCTTTGAAGAAAGCATTGAGGCTTTCATTATTCTAGGTCTTGGTGTGTTTTGTGTACTTCTTACTGCTGTATGAAAGCCCAATCACCTAAGCTATGAAATTCTCATTGACCTCAAAAGAGATAACCCCCAATCGTAACCTTCCTATCTTTCCAAGAGCTCACAAAATGAGTCAACATCCTCACATCATGTCCCACTAAACACTCCATCAATGACGCCAACCCACCTTCAACATAGATATGCCACACTAGGGGATCCTTTTGGAATTCTTCGCAGTTATCCAGCTCTTTCTTCACCCTATCACCACCTATTTTTCCACACCTCACTCTAAGCTACCAATAATCCTATGAGAGAAAGGAATTAAAATGTCTATCAATCTGAAAGGTCACCCATAAAACGTTGTTTTTAAGCTGGCCAGGATGATGTCAAGTAATTAAGGAAATCTGCAGGTTACACACGCTAGATATTATTTCCAAAGAGGATATCTTCATTGGCCCATAATTGAAAATATTAAGATACCAAAGGCTTAGGTTGCAAAAAATAATGACATTGATAGGTTTACCCTTCAAATTGCATATGCATAAGTATCGATGCCAAATGGCCACAAGGCCAAGTATAAAAATCCCTAAGTATCTATCCTTTATTCTATGAATTTTTTTAGCAATGTTGAGAGGACTCAGAATGATATCCACATGACATGGAGAAGTCAAAACGAAATGAGAGGCCCAACGGAACGGGATTTGAAATTGAATGTCTTTATAGATATGCTGAGGTTATGACAGGACCACTTATTAAAGTCGTGCATGGCCCAACCAATATTAACTGTTAACCCAAGGTACTTCCCATCACCTCTTATAATTAGCTCATTAACCACTTTCTTTGTCCAATTTTTCAAATGCTGCCACATATTTAACACCTCATCATCCTTCTTTGTCCACATCACCCAAAGTATAATTATCTAGACAACCCATAAAGCCACAAAAGGAGCATAATTAGTTATCATCATGGGTGAAAATGGTGCCCTATTCCTTAAGGATGATACCTTGTATTTTTGAAAGTAAGCTCCCAATACTCCTCCAAAACTTGGAAATGCTCCAAGAGGAACCAAGATTAGCCAGAGTGTCAACAACTTGATTTCCCTCTCGAAAGATGTGAGATAAGATTTTCATATCAAGCTTTGAGACCAGGCGATTTATGTCTAATAGGATATCTCTGGTATTCCATCCTAATAACCTTCCAAGTTTGATTGAATCAATCACCAACATATAATCCCCTTCTATATGTAGTTTCTTTATCTTGAGAGTAACAACTGACTAGATGCCCTTTAGCAGTGCCTTGGCTTCTGCAATCATGGAAGTCTAAATTTTAGTGCCCCCTAGTAACCAACCACAAAGTTACCCTTGTAATCCCTAATGACACCCCCAATGCTAGCCCTACTAGGGTTCCCCTTGGATGCTCCATCAAAATTGAGTTTGTGCCACCCCCAATCTGGGGGATTCCAAACCGTGTCTTGTCTAGCCTAGGCCTTAGAGTTATCAAATGAGTTGATCTCCAATTTTTTGTTCCAAGATTTAGCCATCTTGATCTCCCACTCTATATGTGCTTTGTTTGAGGTTTTCCTAGTGTAAATCAAAATGTTTTCAGAAATAAGCCTTAGCCCCATGCCAAAAACCTCCTTAGGAATTATCTCAATAGTCTTGAAAATCTAGTTATTTCTCTCTTTCCACAAGAACCAACAACTTATGGGGGGGATCTAGTTCCAAATCTCTCTAGGGATAGGATGTTGGAAGGGGCCAGACTAGCCCAAAATGAAGGATTCGATGTCCCTACACATAGTCCAGTGGGTCCCTAGCTTTTCAAAAGCCAAATCCCAAACTCCAACAACAAACGAACAATGTAGTAATAAATGATCAACATACTCTTCATTTCTTTTACATAACAAGCACCTATTCAGGATCTGAAATCCCCTTTTCCTCAGGTTATCCTTAGTTAGGATCCGGTTATGATAGGTCGTCCACTAGAATAAATTGATTTTAGGAATCACCTGCTGATTCTAAACCTATCTCCAAGGTCCGCTATGATCACCCTAGACCGATAGCAGATTGTAAGATGTTCTGATAGAAAGATTTCCTAGCTGATCTTTGACCTAGTAGAATTCATCCTCAAAGTTGGATAAAGGTAGTTTGGTTAGGGAGAGCAAGTATTGCAATGACTTAGCTAGCAACATCAACTCAAGGGATAGGGGGTAGCAAAGAAAAAATTATTTCCAACGCCTAGCACCCAACTAGCCATGAAAGTAGTCACTCACATACATATGAAAGAAAAGTTGCACAAGTCTCATAAGGCTCCTGAATCTAGAGTGTGATAAGGGGGTATCAAGCAACCAAGGGTCCTCCCAAAATCTGATGTAACTACCATTCCCAAGTTTCCATTTCATCCCAGACATGAGCAATCCCTTCACTCTGCAAATGTTATTCCAAGCCAATGAATTGGTAGGGTGATCATCTGAGAGGTATTTAATCATAGGTTTGTTGTAAAGATACTTAACATTAATGATCTTACACTAGTCCTTTTTATTCCTTATCTGGTCCCATCCAACCTTCGCAAGTTAGGATTTGTTGGTACTTTGGATGTATTCTTGATCCCAAACTCATCACAAGATTTAGGTAAACAAATTTTGTCTTAGCTGACCAAAGAAAACTTCTTCTTCTCTTCAATCTCGGACCATAAGAAGTTCCTTTGGATTTTTTCAAACTTCTCTACTATATATCTAGGAATTTTAAAGATAGAAAGGAAGTAGACATGTATCCCTTGAAGGGAAATAGTTAGGAGTTGCAACTTTCCAGCATGGCTAAGGATGGAACCTTCCCACCCCACCAATTTCCTTTGAATCCTTTATAAAACTGTGTTCCAAAAGGTAGGAGTAACTTCTTTGATTGTAAGGGGTAGCCCTAAATACAGTGAGGGGAGAGAGCCATGCACACATCCCAGGACAACAATCACTCGAGCCTAGAGGGAAGGAGTATTGTTGAAGAAATATATCATGATTTTATTGTAGTTTATACATTGGCTAGAACAAGTAGCATAATTGTTAAGGAAACTCTTCCATTTCATGGCATCAATCGAAGAGGCCTTCCCAAAAAGGATGGTGTCATCAACAAACTATTAAATAACAACAGGTTCCAACAAAGTTTTAGGTTTAACCCACATTATGGAGCCCTCCGATAGTAGTTTGGTTATGTTCCTACTTAGTACATCTGCAACCATTATAAAAAATAGGGGGAGAGAGGATCACCCTGTCTAATTCCCCTCCTAGTGTTGAAGAAGCCAAAGGGGACCCCATTAACCAAGACAAAATATCTGACAGTGGTAATGCATTCCATCAAGAGGTTAATCACCTTTCGGTTGAACCCAAACTTTGATAGGACTTTGGGAATAAAGTCCCATAGCACCTTGTCATACACTTTTGAGATATCAAGTTTTAAGGCTATATTGGCATTGTTTCATCTATCCATGGAATGTAAAACTTCATGGGTGGTTATGGTAGTGTCCAAGATATGACGATCTGGAGCAAAGCCTTTTTTGGTAGGGCTTATCATTTTTTACAACAGGGGTTTTAGATGGTTCACCAAAATTTTAAAGATCTTATAAATGGTATCGCAAAGGCTAATAGGGCGGAAATCCATCATAAACTATGGTTCAAAAACATTGGGAACCAGGGAAATAAAAGTGTGGTTCAACTATTTGAGGATCTTACCAGATTTGAAGAAATCCTTGGCTTCTAGAATAATGCCCCCCTCAATAATCTCCCAAAATATCTAAAAGAAAGATGGGGGAAACCCATCCAAACCTGGCACCTTATAGGCACCCATACTAAAATCAATCGTTTGAACTTCCTCGGGAGTGACAACACCAAGAATTCTATTATTATCCTCCTGGTTAGAGTGGTAGGGAGAGGGTCCAACAACATATTGTCTAGAGCAGAATTAGGTGCCTCTATTGGAGCCAAAAAATCTTGTTGAAGGTATCCAGACACCAAAAGCCCAATATGGGTGGGTGTGTTTACCATAACACCCTACTCATTTTGTATTTTTTTATCTGATTCCTTTTATTATGCCTTAGGGCCAAAACATGAAAAAATGAGGTATTCTTGTCTCCCTCTTGTAGCCATTGAATTCTAGACTTATATTTCCAAAATATCTCCTCCTTTTAAAGATTTTTTCCCATTTCAAACAATCCTCTCTTTCCTAGTTACAGGTCAGTAAACTAACATCCCCCTCTTCCATCATTTTTTGCATTACCTTTAGCTTATCCCCTAAGACTTTTTTTCCTGGAAGACATCCCCAAACACTCTCTTGTTCCATCCCTTCACCATATTTTTGATATGCTTGAGCTTGTTAAAAATCCTAAACATGGGAGAGCCATGTACAAGAATATTCCACCATTTAGCAACTTTATTCTTGAAATTTGGATGGGAGTTCCACATAATTTCAATATGAAAGGGAAAGGGTCCCACAACAGAGAGTTCATTCATGACTAACAACAAAGGGTTATGATCAAAGACAATACAGGGCATGACAAGAAAATTGGCACTGAGAAAAGTCATCTAGCTATGAGAAAAGAGAAATCTATCTAGCTTGACCTGGATCAAACCATCCCCCAAGCACCTATTGGTCCAAGTGAAGGATTGACCCAGAAGGTCAATGTCAACCAGACCAGTGTTACCTAATTTTTTTTCCAAATCAGACATCCTATCAGAGTAGTCCGTAAGCCCTCCACACTTCTCCGAAGGATACAAAGGAGAGTTGAAGTCACTAGCCATCAACCAAGATGTCCCATTTTTATGGTTTATCCAATCAGTAAGATCCTGCCAAAGGGAATTTCTAGCATTCCTTAGGTTGGGGGCGTAGACATTGATGAGTGACTAGGAGCCTCCCAAGTGAGAAAACTTGACAAATACACTATTTTGGAATTGAAAATTTTCAAAACTAGTGATCCTGTTAGGATTCTACATCACAGACAACCCACCAGATGCCTCATCAGCATCACTGCATGAGAAGAGGGCACCTAATCAAATATACTTAGCTATATTTTCAAAGTTTGTTTTCTTCATTTTGATTTCTTGTAGTAGTAAAACGTAAATCTTATGTTCTATCACATAAATTTTCAATGCTAGCTGCTTGTGAGAGCTATTTAGCTGCTTGATTATTGTTGAGTGCATTCTTGGATGATGTTTATATGTTTGGAGCTTATGATCAGTTCTTCATTATACTACTATGCTTGATACGTTGAATGTATATATATGTGTATGCATATGCGTGTCAACGATATATCATATACATGGAGGAGCATGTACATGAGAGTACACAGGTAGATGAACCTATGCACAATTATAAACGGGCTGCTATGAGCATGGTGTTATCAAAGGGGAAATGCAACATGTAAGTATATATGTATTTACATACATCGCACGATTGTTCCCTATCGATGAGATAGTAATTGTGTATGTGCTTGATTGTGCAATCGAGTGTGTATATATAATATATACATATATCCATATGTATACATGTATTGATACATAATATGTTTGACAAAAGAAAATGTCCATACAAATATATCAATATATGTATACTTTACGTATACATGTACATAGAGGAGTATATATACGTATATATATATACATAGTTGATATTATTATTATGTGAATACTATTTATTGATTTGTATATATGTATATGTATATGTATATATATATATACATGGTATTAAATAAATGCCAAATTATATATATTTTATGCAAGAATTATAGGCCGAATAATAATATAATGATATATGATAGAGGTTGATTTATATGTAAATGTATTGTGTAGCAATTAAAGACTTTTGGGAAGTAAACCTTAGTCGATGCTTATGAAATGAGTATTATTTAAACAATGAATTACTCAAGGTGGGAATGCTTATATCTAAGATATAAAGTGATGGGATATAAAGCCAACCTCATAAATTATTAATGAATGCTTGAGAATAGGAAAAGTAAATAAGGCAAGAACTGGTCAAAGCACCATTTATGTGCTAAATCAACTCATCTTTCCTTTGTTTCTTAGCAAAGCTATGACTAAGTCAACGTAGTAAGGTGTTGCATGTTAACAATAGATTGTTTCAATGAGAATAACCACACCAAAGTAATAGGAGGTTGAATGCATACTTGGTGCCAAATTATGAAGTTCTATTTTCTGTAGAAGTCCATTTTGGTTGCAATTCGATTGTCATAATTTTAACATGACAAATTTTGAATTAGTCTTTTGTTGCTATCAAATAGAAGGGTCAATTTGTAACATTTTATGATGAGTTACATTTAGTTTTCTGCCACCTTTTAGTTGTGTGTTATGAGTTGAATTGCATGGAGAGAGCTGTCAATTAACATACCTTTTCTATATGTTGCAAGTCTCCATTTCTTGTATAAATAGAGAGGATAGTTCTCTCATTTGGGACACGCTTATCTACAAACTTATTCTACTACAATTATTGTGAGTTGTAAATTTTGAGAGCCGAGAGTATTTTTGTGAGAGCTGTGAATTACTTTGTGAGTGCATATTGTTATCTTGAGAAAGGAGTCATAGTGAAGTATTACTTTGAGAGAGAGCTAAATGAAGCTAGAAGATTCTATTGGAGAATCTAGTCTTACATGCATGATGATCTAGAAGCTAGTATGTGTTAAGCATTGCAAGCATGAGGATCTAGTCTTCTCTTATTTGTCTTTATTTATGAAAGAATGAGATTTGACTGCTTTGTTTGAACTGCTTCAAAATATATGCATTAGGAAACCATAGCATTTTATTTGGAAAGGAAATGAAGTTTCTTTGTGTTTTTCTATGAAAGTGTTTGCATATACTCCATAATAGGAGTGTTTTGGTTTTCATTGGTATTACATATTAGAAATGATGAAATATGAATAAGGGAGTGTCTTAATATTCCTATATACCCTATACGAGAATTATATATTGATGTTCTATACATAGATAGTTTAGACTATGTGTATAATGTGAAATATGTCAATGCCATGAAGTGATTTGTCACTATTATCTAAATTATGCTAGAAAGCTTTGGGGATGATAAATTTTAGCTATATAGCCATAGTGATGGTATGAAAATATATAGCACGATGTGACATCATACAAACCACATCAATAATCTAAACTTGTATGATCACGTGATCATTACTTTTTACTCGAATGAAACCCCAAGTTCAAAATAACCTATTTGGGTCAAGAAGTTTATTTGATTTAACAATGGAACATTTAGTTGGTTTATGTACTAGATGACTCATTGAAAACTAAAGGTTGGGAACAACCTACTTGGTTGGGTTTGAACATTTGGTCTTGATTGGAACATATAGGGTTATATTAGCCTATATAATCAGACTAGTCATTGGTTGATGACTTTATCCTAAGATTAGGATGTATCAAGGTTAAAAAATTCCTTTGTGATAAAGCTAAATTACTTGAGTTTATGGAATACTATATGTTTGGAAATGTAGGTGGGAATTATCCAATGAGTTAGAGTTGCTACTTCGTTAGTTGCATTACATTTTTAATACAAAGTTATAGTATTGAAAAGAGTAGAATCTTTTCTTAAACCCTTTTAATTAAGGAGAATACACTCTCGAATGGAACCATCTATTGATATGATTATTCTTCAATTGAGTTCCTTCATTGATGTGATTATACTCTTGATGAGAATCAATTATTAATGTGATATATTACTGAAGGGAGTCAGTTATATATGAATATTTAATATATAATTAGATGAAGCTTATGTAGCTATACTTTAGCTTATAAAGTTAAACCTAGGACTAGGATTCCCATTGAAGGGAATAGCTTGTTAAGAAGTTTATGTAAAGTTAATGTGTAAACTAGAAAAAGCTCATATGTTATACCTATGATAGGAATGTCCATTGAAGGGGTAGCTTATGCTTAGGATTTATTGGTAGGGATACCATTGTGTTATGGGAAAAGGGGAATAGGTTATTTTTGAGGTTAGGGATTACCTATGGAAGGAAATTGCCTAAGCATAGTGTATGAACAGTCATAATCCAAACTGAGCTATAGAAGTGTATGTGAATAGAAATACTATCACTCAAAGAACTAGGTGAGAATACTTTGGCCAAAGTAGTGTAAGTAGCCATTGCTTACATTATCAGTTCACCGTGTTCCTTTTATGCATTCTAGTTCAATATTTTCATACTCGTCAAAGAAGCGAACATATGATTAGGTTTTGGTTTGTAGGACACAACAATAAGCTTAGATAGGCTATTGTTATGGAATTTACCAACAAATCTCTTCGTCGAAGGGTAGGGCCATCTTGTCATATGTGACAGATGTGCGAGGGACCACATTTGAGTTCGTGGTTGGTAGAAAAGCGCTTGAGTGATGCTTCTCCTCATCAGATGGCAGAAAAAGTTTGTGGATGTTTGCACCAACATTGGGGACAACTGGAGTGTTTGCACTAGAAAGCGAGGACATTCAAAATGTATGCACCATTGCGGAGGCATCAAGACCAATTTGTATATCTATTACCAGATGAAGCTTGGGGAGCTATGTATGTATCATGTACCTATTTATATGGAAGGATGTAATCTTGAATGACAAACTTGAGTTTATTCAATATGAAATCAATGTTATGGAAAGATTTGTGAAATTACAATACAATGCAATGGAAGTTTGGTAATAGTGTTATATCAAATGTGCATGTAATTTACATTATGGAAAGAAAAAATATTATTGCTATGTTTTGGCATCATGGTTATTCACTTGAGGTGAAAACTTTGGAATTTTACTAAGAAGAACACCAGGGTTGTTAGAGTTTTGGGCTTTTCAAAAATTTCAAATGTTTTTATTGTCAAGGTTAGACCACAAGAATAAGACCTAAGGGGGGGAAGACCTATACCTCAAGGGCTCATCGGAGATGGCCTTGCCTATGTAACTGCATAAAGGCTTTGTATTTTGATTATTGGACTAGGATATTAGCACATGATGGCTAATAATGTTTTAATTTTGTATGATTTTGACCTTTTCATGGAGTTTTGACTTGATTTGAATGTTTTTGGATTTTGAAATGTTATGGATGTTTTTGAATTTTAAGATGTTATGGATGTTTTTGTATTTTGAAATGTTTTGGATGTTTTTTTAATTTTTAAGTGTTTTGGGGGTGGGTGCATGAAGTTGGGTACCAATTTTCTGGCCACTTATGAATTTTTTTTAAAAAACACGCTCGCGTTATAACGCGAGTGCATTATTTTGCATTAATAAAAAAGAAAAAAGTGAAATTATTTGCCTTGGAATACCAACCCAGGCTTTGAGGGCCCCAACAAGGCCAGAGACATGTTTTTGCAAATTCTACAATTTTTCACATAATCCGGTTCGTGCTCACCATCAAGATTGCATCTGGTTCAATATCAACAAAATTGAACATGGGTAATGTTATGTTCTCTCTTAGCTATCCAATGATGTAATTTTTTTCACTTTTCGACAATGTTAAGCCTTTCATCCATAATTTCTTTTGTTTGTATGTCTATTTTTTGCCAAAAAGAAGTGTTTAGTATTTTTTTTGTTATAAATTAATCATTCATCAAAATTTCAAATAAATTACATTTTTAGAAACTAGACTCCATTCTACAAATTTAAAAAATAAATTAAAAAAAAAATTAATTATTTTCAAAAATTTATAGTGGGAGCACGGTCAAAATTCTGCTTTTCAAGAAGTGCCCACTTAGAAAATTAGTAAAAAATAAAATATTCATTAAAAAATTATCAAATTTTTTTTGCACCAACTAGATGCTATTAGCTAACTTCTGACCATAGCGATTTTAAAAATACTACAAAAAAGTTCACCGTGCTCAGGTCATACAAGAGTTGCTATGTTATGTTTTTCTGACAAAAACAACACCAATTTCTATACATCCCTTTTTTGAACCCCTTAATCTCAACCATTTTCAAAATAAATTAGTAGTTTAGAAAGTATACTCGGAGCACTTCGATCCTTTTTTTTGTTCCATCTATATATTTTGAGTGTAACTATCCTCAATTTCATGTCCAAGGTCAACATTTCCCGATTTCATAAAAAAAGTGGCCACTTAAGCCCCCTTTTTGGGAACCATCTTGGTGCACTTACCCTTGGATGTTTTTGAGATTTTTGAAGTGTTTTGGATGTTTTTAATATTTTAAGAAGTTATGGATGTTTTTGGATTTTGAAATGTTATGGATGTTTTTGAATTTTGAAGTGTTATGGATGTTTTTGAATTTTGAAGTGTTATGGATGTTTTTGAATTGTTTAAGAATGATACCTAGATCATGATGATATCATGTTGTGAGATATTAGACATGGATCAAGATTTATTCGAAAGCAAGATACAAGTGACTATCTTAGTGTCTAGCAATGTTTGATATTTCATGAGCGAATGCATAGTTCAAGATAACGAATGTATAATCATGCAAAAGATGTAAAAAATTTATCTTATGATAGGACCATCAAGATAATTCTAAATATAGGCTATGGGACTTCATGAGATAAAAATGGGACCAATGGTAAAGACCATGTCAATATTGTGCCATGACCAAGGTTGAAGTGTGCGATGAACCTTTATCAAGATCAAGAGAATTTCATAGATTGGGATGAGTATGGATTGGATGGATGGGGGGAATGCTAGATTTATTATGGAGGGGATGAGATGCTTCTAATTGAAATGACACACATAGATGCTCAATTCTACTCATGATGCTTGTTTTCCAAGTTTTCAACATGGTACTTTCTCAACATGCCACCAAAGTGGTTTTCAGTGGAGGACATTTTTTTCTTTATTGATGTTTTAGGATTTTTGAAGGTTTGGATCATGTTGAACCACCTGTAGTGTTGATGTAGATGTTGATGCTATCATGATATGACAATGGTATCCTACCTAGAGGAATTGCTTTGCCAAGATACATGCACTTGTATGTAACCCCTTAATATTTTTATCTTCTTTGTCAATAGAAAGTTAACCTCATTTAGATGCACACATTGTGATAGAGTGCCCTTAGATTCCTTATGATAAAGCATGGCTTCCAAGACACGATTAATTCGAGATTTGGATATCATGGATGTCAAAGTGGATGGTGGAATCGATTGAGGAATATGAGATGTAGATGGATTGGTCGACAGTTTGGAATCTTTGACTCTCCAAACTTGGGATGATGAGTAATGAAGGGTGGATTTAAAATTATGAGTGGAATTAGGACCAACTTAGTGATATACCTTGTATGTCACTTTTTGAAGCCTTATTTTGCATCGATGGACATTTATGATGGATAAAATTCCCTTTTTTATTTTCCCCCATAGTTTCTATGACTAATGGAGTTTGATAGGGATGATTTTTTTTCTTTTTCTTTGGCATCCATTTGAATTTTTTTGTCCATTTTTGTTTTATGATTATTTTGCTTCGAAGACTTGCTCTTTTATTTGATACAACTTTTTCTATTTTTTTGGTCCCAACTAGTGGGTGGAAATATGTGTGGATGATAATTCATCATATGGCTAGTTGCAGTGTTGGTAGCAGTTTTATCATAAAGACTCTTCATGCTCCCTATGTTTATGTTTTCACTAGATAAAGTTTCCCTCGATATTATGGAGGTATTGTTGACATGATTGGATTCCTTAACTACTGAAGTACTAATTCCCTGCTACTCATGATTGTTGATTGTATTTTCTAATTCTAAGATATTATGTGTATGTAGGCCTAATCCTTTGCCCTGATAATGCATTTGCTGACATACTACCACTAAATACGATTTATCCTGGAAACATGATGTTACTTATTTTATGTTCTATTGAGACTCCTTGATAGTAGTAGATATAGATTTTGATTGTTTTTCAATAGATTCTTGTGGCTCCCAGTCCATGTAAGAGTCTTCTTCATGATCTAAGTTTGGATTGTCACTCTAATTTTTTTCCATTACTTGGTCATTTAGAGGAATTTCAAGAGTAGGAGACTCTTGTTTTGGATGAAGATCATCTACATGTCCATTAGCAGGAAGAATCTGATGGGTAGTATTTGGTATATGAGTATGGTCATCATCTTTGAATCCTTGGATAGACTAAAAGATGTTCATTAAGTCATGATAGTATTTTGGGGAAGTGAGCTCTTCATATTGACTTATGTTAGAGAAAATGTCACTTACAGATTGGAAAATACTATGTAGATCATGATAATGATGTGAAGATAGGAGATCTTGATCTTGACTTGTTTCAGAGCCACCTTCATTATACTTGGTATTATCTTATTGACATGACTCTTGGGTGGATGGTGTAGCATGGATGCAAGACTCTTTACTAGCCTTAATGGGTTCATATAAGGTGATGGAAGTTTTTTATCACTTTTGAAATGCTTTGATATGTTCGATTAGGAAGCCATATGAGGGAGTTATGTTGCAATCTGAGATGTATTTAATACCATCTCGGTATGAAACATTGCTATACACTATTATTGATCTTGATTATGCAATAGGAAAGTATCTTGATCCATGTCCAATTTCTACTCTTGTGATAAATGAGTAGTACAAATATGTCCTACCACGTTATCATAGGTATGAATCGCATTGTTATAGCTTGGCACTTTTTCAAAATATTTTTGCCTTCCCATGATTGGGCATAAGATCTTTATAGATTCCTAAATCTTCATCCTTGATTTTTTCTCAACATTAACTTCTCCTTAATCAATAAGGTCTTGGATGAGATGTTTGAGTTTGATACAATTTTATGTTTTATGGCATTTTGTGTGATGGTATTGGAAAAAATACTTGTCATTGTACTAGAATGGTTTTATTTCTGGTTCAAGATAATTGTGATACTTTGGAATTTCAATGTGTTTTGATTGAATAAACTTATTTAACACTGTTTCAATAGATTCCCCTAAGGAAGTGAATCGTCACTAAGGAGTATTATTTTGTCTTGGTGGTGGTCCTTATGAAGGATTTGCATTTTGAACATTCTATTGTGTGCTTTTTTGTATATGTGGGTTAGATGGTGCCTTGATAACAACCTTTGCATCCACCACACCATCATTATTAACATTCTTGTTTTTAGCCCAAAATTAGGGTTTGTCAACAAAACTAGATGGTTGGTTTGAGGTTTGTATGGATCCCTTGGCAATTAATGCTTGTTCAATGTTTAGACCTTTTGATATGAGTTCCTCAAAATTTGATACACATTGCATGCTTAGTTGGAAGGAAAGGTATTTGTCTAGGTTCCCAACCACAATCTCAACTTTTTGTTCCTCGGCTATGTACCATTTGCATTTGCTTGCCTTATGTCTCCATCTTTGTAAGAAAGAAGAAAATGCTTCTCCCTTGTTTTGTTTCAAGGTGTATAATTCCTCCAAGGTTATTTCTATGTCAATGTTGTAGGAAAAATGTGCTACAAATTGATCAATTATTTATTCGAAAGTTCTAATCCTTGGAGTCAGATGAGAGAGCCATTATATTTCTTATCCACCCAATTTTTTTGGGAAGAGTCTCATAAGGTACGAATAATTGTATGACACTTCCAAGCAAGCTACATAGAATTCTCTGATATGTTCCTCAAAATTTCCATGTACTTTGTATTTGTCAAATTCATGTATTTCAAAGTATGGGGGGAAAGGTAACATGGTTATACTTATGTCGAATGGATATGGACACGTCTTGGACATGTATTATTTTTTTTCCCAATTTGAATATATCCTAAATTTTTTGTGTCAACATTTGAATTTATGAGAATATATCTATTACATAGGAACATTTGATGACAAATTATATGTGTGTATAAATTTGGATCGTGGTATGGAGGAACATTCATTCAATGCAAACCTGTTTGAGATTGATAATTACATTGAGGAAAGACTACTTTGATATTGATGGTTTCCTTGAGGTGAAGGAATAGTTTGGTATTGTGGATTCACTTGAGGTAAAATACCATTTTTATGTTGAATATTTCCTTGAGGCATGGGACCATTTTAAATTTTTTCTTGATATTAGTGAGATGTATGGTGAGATCCATATTGATATTGGGTGACCATGTTTTGTTGTGATGGATTTGGTTGTTGATAATTGGTCTATGATGATAGTTGAAAATTGTAATGTGACACCAATTGTTGTTGATAACGTTGTTGTTGTTGATGTTGCAAATATTGTAATGTGGTGTATTGTTGATGTTGGGAATTTTGTTGATGTTGTGGTGGCAGTTGTTGATGTTGTGGTGGTTTATTTTAAGATTCTTTTGGTGGTTGAGTGTTAAGACCATTCAAGCTCAAGTTTTGTGAAGGTACATTTACCCCATAACATGTCATGTTTGTGTGTGTAGTGTTTTTAATCTACTAAAATGCAAGAAAATCAAGCAAAAGACTAAAACCAAGCAAAACACTCAAGATTGGGCGATAAGGAGTTTAAACCAGCATATAAAACCTCATGTTTTGTAGATGTTTCCATGATGTGTGATTAGTTGTGTGCTCACTCAAAATTTTGGCAGCATAACAATGTTCCAATGGAAAATGGGTGAGAGAGATGAAATGGTTGTGTTTTGATATATAGATTTGAGGATTTTTAGATGGAGGGCTAGGATTGAGAGTTGAAGATCAATGGTATAGACGAGAGGTGATATCTCAAGCCACAAGATTGTGCCAAGTGGCACAATGAGAGGGCTTGAGAGGGAGATTGTACCCTTGAAGGTACAAGCCCCATGTGATTGATGTGATGGGAGGTTGACCCACTTAACTAAGGATTCAGTGTGTGCAGATGTTTAGTGGGTAGGTTAGGTGGGGATTACAATTAGGATTATTGGTTAATGGAAAGTGATGGAGGATGTGACATGTGAGGAATTAAATAAATATATAAAATTTATTTATTTAATTTATGGGATAGAACGGGTAAGGTAGGATAGATGTAGATAAACAAATAAATTATTTACCTTAGGCTAGGATTTAGGAAAATAGAGGAAACAAATTAGGATAAAGGGATAAGGGATAATGAATATTAATTAAATAGTAAGGTATTATTTAATTAATATAGAGGATATGAAATTAGTTGAATTAGGGGTAAATTGACCAAATGAAAGTGGTCAATTTTCAATGTCTATATTTTGCCCCTCTTTGAGATGGTGTTACTGTGTGAACCCCAATCCTAATACCTGCAAAACACAATGAATAAACAAATTAAGTTAGATATTGCAAGCATGAACAAGGATTCCCCATGAAATCCATTTATAAACTTCAAATTAGGAAAGAAAACAATGAAGAACACAATAAAATAAGAAAATATAGATTCAATACTAATTAGAATAGCAAACACATGATCCCATGGGGGAATTGATGCAAATTTGATGAAATTGGCCTTCCAATCTTCTAAGATGCAAGATTGACATGTTGATGATGATTGATCCATCCTTTGTTGATGAAGGATGAGAGCCCAAGCCAAAAATCTACAAAAACCTAGCTAAGAACTCCAATGGTGATGGATGGAATGGCTAAATATTTTAGCATCATAACTTTGCATAATTTGTGGATGATCAAATGAGGATATGAGCTCTTTATATATAGAATTCCAATATGGATGAATGTCAAAATTTGAGAAATGTGGGACTAATATTCATCCAATGGAATGATGCCACTTGTGAATCTATGAATGGATGGAGGATG
>VDFB02322631.1:0-79592 GCA_007258455.2 Sequoia sempervirens | reverse complement strand
TCGATTAGCTTTTTCATGATGTCTTCCAGTGGTTCCCCCAAAGTAGTGTATTTTTGTTTGGGGTATGTTTTGCGTTGAGGTGGTCCTCTTTGGTCATTGACATTATTGATGGTGGGATTATTGTTGGGTTGATATGTTGTGTGCTGAGTGTTTTGGCGTTGTGGTTGGATTTGCAGTGCGGGTGTATTTTGGCGTGGACCACTAATGACCACTTTGGCATCGACGATGCCATCATTAGTGATGTTCTTGTTTCTCACCCATGTACGAGGTTTATCATTGTAATTTGATGGTGGGCGATTGTTTTGTGATTCGTGATATGATGTTGATTCGATGGGTTGGGTTGCAAGAGCTCTTTCGATGCTAAGCGCCTTGGAGATTAGTTGATCGTATGTGGTGATACCTTGAACTTTGAGATGGAATGATAGATGACTTTCAAGATTGGCTATGATTGTGCAGACTTGTTGTTCTTCTGGCATGGTCCATTTACTCTGATTGGCCTTGGATCGCCATCGTTGAAGGAATGAAGCAAAAGATTCATTCTTTCCTTGTTTCAGAGCGTAGAGTTCTTCAAGACTAACATCCATTGTAATGTTACATGCGTAGTTTCTAATGAATGCGTCTCTAATTTCTTTGAATGTCCTAATGCCTGAAGGTAAGCGAGAGAACCATTCTATAGCATTACCTGCTAAGCTCCTAGGGAATAGTCGCATCAGGTAAGTATCATCATATGCGACCTCCATACAATGAACCTGCAATTCCCTGATGTGATCTTCAAGGGTTTCAGATCCCTCGATATTTGTCAAATTGGGATCTCAATCCCATGAGGAATGGTTTCATGTCCTGAGCTCCTATCAAATGGTTGGACCTAGGATTGCTTTGCGTTTTGGTTGTTCGCCCTGATTGAAGATCGAGTACTTGTTGAGAGAGCAACTTGATTTGTGTCGTCATATCATTCTGAGGATCAGGGGGTGGGATGAATATGTTTTGGGGTGTTGCAATCGTGGTTTGGATGGATGGGTTGGTTGGTGCATTGTTCAATGGTCTCGGTATGTTGTGGTGGGCGAAGTAGGCTTCTACTTGCTTTTGGATGAACAATGCTTGTTGTTGCTCTTGTTGTTGTTGTGCTAGGATTTTTGCTTGTTGTTGCACTTGTTGTTGTTCTAACAACACTTGTTGTTCTGCTTGTTGTTACGCTTGTTGTTGTTCTAACAACGCTTGTTGTCTGCTTGTTCTTGTTCCCACAACGCTTGTTGTTGGGCTGCCAATTCTGCTGCTTCTTGTTGTTCTTGATATTGTTTTAATGCTTGTTGGTATGCTTTCCATTGCGCTACTTGTGCAAGAAGTTGTGCTTGTGCTTGTGCTTGTTGTGCTTGCGCTTGAGCTTGTGCTTGGGCTTGCGCTTGTGCGGTTTGTTGTTGCAATAAAAGTTGTGCTTGAGCGACTCTTTGTGCTTACCAATGCTTGTGCGGCTTAGGCAGCTTGTTGTTGTTGTTGTTGCAATAAGAAGCTTGGCTTGTTGTGCTTGTTGTCATATGTCACGGCTTGTCGGTTTTGGCGGCCTATGCCTTGACTTGGGCAGCTTGTTACGCGGCTTTGTTTTTGCACTTGTTGATAGCCTCTTTAGGCGGCTTTTAATGTTGCATCAATTGGTTTATGTGGTGAATGTTGGTGAATTAGTGGGGTAGGTGGTGGATTTGGAATGGCGTTTGTGGTGGTGGTGAATGGTGATGTTGTGTTGATTGGTTGGTGGATGAATTGTTGTCGTGTTGATGTGGTGATTGGTGGATGGTGTTGTTGATGTGGTAAGTGGTGTCGTTGATGTGATTGGCCCTTGAGAGACCATGCTTTGCAATGTTTTAGGGGTGTTTGATGATATTGCCATTGCTTGTGTGTTTGTCGTTTGTTGTTGTGATGTCAACAATAATTTTTGAGCATTTGGCAAGATGTTTTGATTGATGGTTGGGATGTATGTTTGATGGATACTCGGTAGAGGGGGAAGCCCTAAACCAAGGAGTGGTGTTGATGACAATGGTGATGGTGGGAGGGGTGGAAATGTAAGGGGGGTGAATCCTTGCGAAAGTGTTGTGGTGTTGAAAATGCCCCCTGGTCCGAATATGTCTCCCTCCTCTTGTGAATTTGTGAGAAGAGGTGTTTGTGGTGCTCCGTGAAAAGATGTTGATGATAGGTCATAATGTAAAGTGAGAGGAACATTTTGGTGTAATGGATTATGGAAGATGTTTTGTTCCACTATGGTTTTTGTGTCCAAGTTTTGGTTATTCACAAGGGGATGTGATTGAAGTTCATTGAGGAATGTGTTTCCCTTGTTAACGTTGGGTTGAGTTGGAGCAAATGATGTTGTGATTTGCGGGATATTTTCCATGACGTTTTGAGATGGGGGTGTAGATGAAATGGGGATGGTGGATGAGATTGGTGGAAAAGATGTCTCTACTATAGTGCTCACATCAAAATCCGAAGGCAACTTAGCTCCTTGTTTGCTAGTTCAAGCATGCACAATGAAGGGTTGAGTCTCATCATGATGTTGATGATTCTATGGTTGTCCGGATTTTGGAGCATTTCAGCTATTTCTTCGTGAGACATTCCAAAGGTGAGGTCTTCCCCTTGATTTTCTTCTTGTGGGTTTTGTGATGATGAGGGGATCAATGGATTGCTTAATTCTGCGAGATTCATTTCTGCGTTTTTTTGGCTAAGGTCACTTGAAGCGGGAGTTTCTTTGTGGGCTTCCATACTCTTCTTGTATTGAGATCTCGTTTGAACCATAAAACAAGGATCAATCTTCAAGAATATGGGAGATGAATCTCTTGATTCCTTGGATTAATCTCTATTTTATGTCCCAAAGTGAAAGTTTTTAGGATGCTTTTAGGATCAAATGTGATGGTGATATGATGGTGATGTTTAAAGATGGATGTTATGGATGTTTTGACTTTTGATAGATCTTGAATGAAATACTAGGCTTTGGATTTTTGATTGGTTTGATTTTTTGGATTTTGAGACTTTGTCCTTGATCTTGATTTGGATTTTGTTTTGGATTTTGAACAAAAAGGAACCCTAAGATGTTTGATAATGATCTAAAGGATAGTTGTGTTCAAAGGATGATGATTTGGATATGTGTGAGGAGAAGGATGCATCTACCCACACCTACCCAAACAAGATGATTATTTCACTAAGTATATGGAGAAGGATTCATCTACATACACTAAGCTAGACAAGATGATTTGGATGACTTTGACTAAAGATATGCAAAAGGATGCATTCACACATACCTAGCCAAAGGTGTTTTGATAAATGTTTTCAAGGACTTGATCTCAATGAGTTTGAATGATTGCTTGATTTTGTCATAAAGCCTAGCATTTCAAGGATGATTTCAAGGTTTTTCAAAAGATGATTTGTGAGATGGATTTTGATGTTTTGAAAGATGGATGAAAGAGGTTTGATTTGTTTTGATCCCTAGATGAACCTAAAAAGACCACTTTGTTTTCCTAGACCTAGGTATTAAAGAGCATGCATATGCTTCCTAAAGACCTTTGTAGCCAAGAAATGTTTTGAACATTTTGGATTTCCAATCAATGATTTGTGCTTTTTGGGATTTGGAGTCTTCAACACACATGAAGGTTCATTTTCCTTAGCTTTTCTTAATGGATTTATTTTACCAAAAACACTCTCTTTGATTAAAGTTTCAAACTAATATGTCCAATGTCTTAATTTCTTTAAACCCCACAAGATATTTTATGTGGAAATTCAATGAACTTAAGGCAAGGGTTTTCCTATTGTTTACTCAAGAAGACAAATTGAGATATAATACAATGCTTAGAAACCTCTAAGGATGTGAATCCCAAGGGCAAGCAATAACATATGGATTGGGTCAATTGTATTTTTCCTCAAAAGGGTTTGGTGTTACGAGTCATGTTATTGAATGTTTGTTTGCAAAATGTTTTGAATACACCTTGTGTTTTTAAACAAAAGAATAAAATTACAGCCCTATGGATGTAAAAGACAATATTTGTTGGATTCCCACTTGGACAAGTCGGCTCGCTTATCTCTAGCCGGATGGTTAGATGCTTGACCCCTTGTGGCTTCCCTCCACGGCTCATTATCGTCAATCGGGGCAACCAAGCATCAACACCCATGAAACTCCCATAGCATGCTTTCCATCTCTACTAGAAGACCGTAAGAGTGTAGGGTGGCTTCAGAACGACCGTTCTTGCACCAAAAAATAGATTAAGGATTTTTGGCAAATTCTAGCACATGGGTTCTAGTAAGGACTTCCGTTAAGTGGAGATTCCGACCCATCGGCAAGTCCTTGGGATCCATCTACATCGAAACCAACCAGGTGTGATTATGGCTGATTTAACCAAAACCCTCATTTATATCCATTTTGGAAATCTCTTGGCTTTAGAGTGTTACCGGTTGAGTCGTCCCTTGAGGTGAGTACTTTTCCCCAAAGCTGAGGGCCCTCTAAGATAAACAAAAAGCGAGCAAGGCAAATCCGTGGCTTTCGATCGATCTTTGATAGCACAAAGAAAGAGAATGTACACGAAAATGCCCCTACTCACACTCGCACAAGATGTTCAATTTTTAAGCCCAAATTGAAGTGTTTCAAAGCAATAAAATGTATTTTGAGTGTTTCTCTTGCACCCTAGATCGCACGAAGCGCAATGGGAGAGGATACGCACTCAAAAGACAAAATCACACAAATCAAGCACTTGTTCGTTTTACACCCTTCAAAGCAATTGTGAGTTCGTTTTAAGCACCAAAATGAAGTGTGAGTTTTGATTGTTCAATTCTTAACCTCAAACAAAATCTAGTGCGTTTGTCCTAAGATTCCTTTTAAACCCCTTGCAATCAAAATTAAATTGTTCATTTTAGACCCAAATGAAAATTAGTGTTCTAAAACGAAAGGATAAACAACTTCGTGAAGTAGTGTTGATCAACACTTAAAGTGTTAAAAAACACATTGTGTTTTCAAAAAAAATCATCCCCCTTTCGTCTTCATTTGCTAGCCTCCTCCTTGTTGATTTTTGCTTTCGCTTTTCCTTTTTGCCTTTGTTCGCTTGTACCTTGTTCACCTTGCCTTTATTCGCTTTTGGTACCTTTTCGCCTTTGTTGTTCGTTTGTACCTATTAAACAAAAAGAAAATCATGTGAGAAATAGAAATTTTAATTGCTTTTGATCATTAACTCAAACAATAACATGATCCTAGATGATGATAATAAAAGGCATCACACTTGTGAGACTCTCTCTTTCCCTTATCACAATCCACATTACTTAGAGGTATTGAGTCAACCACAAATACATAAATATTAGCTATCTCAAGATAAAAATAATGTGATAACTCATATCATAAACTTTGGAAGTCAATGAATTTGTATCAATCCGTAAGCTCAAATATTTACCATTTCATAATGACCATAAAAAATGTGAAAATTTTGAAAGTCATTTGTAAATATTGAGGAGTGAGTGAGTGTGTGTACGCAATGAAGCTGTCAAACATATGGTAAACTTGAAACTATACTTACCCATGCTAAAAGGCCAAAAACAAACAAATAGAGGTAAGATTAAAAAAAAAAAATGGATAAACCTCTTCTCTAAAGACGTAGTTGACCTTTGAAAATTGACACAACCGAATGGCAGAAAGTATTTAAGATGCGGAAATTTTAGACAACGCATGTGAACTGTTTGATAGAAGGCTTTAAAGAGCCGCGGTCTCATGGAACGCATTAATTGCATGATATCCACATAATGGATTTGTTGTAGAAATTTTTTTTTTTTAAGCAATCTTTTTGCGCAAATGTACTTTCAAAGCTTTGACAAGATTTGATTTGATGTGCATCAATCAACAAGACACTTAATTCACACCCCAAAAAAAGCAACCACCACGTTAGAAAATAGTCAGACGAAGAAATTTATGCAGTGAGCAGTTACAATTAGCTGAGGAAAAATAGGCTTTACAGCCAAGCATTTATTCTATCTTCAACTCTTTTGTTGCAGGCGCAGTCAAGGTTGTAGTCCTTTGTTACTGTCCTATCACTCATGCTAATAAATCACCAAATATGATCACATTAAGATAGTGAGGTAGATGTCAAGTGCCTTTCCAATTGTGACCAATGGAAACAATAAATCCTAAAGATAATAACGCCGCTTGCTAAGATGATTGCCACCTGTGTCTGCATCTATCCTCCTTGAATCTTCTTCAAGATAGTGATATATGCATGAATAATAATAAAAAAAAAACCTACAACCATGTCTACGAATAAAAAGTGCGAGCCATTTTGGTAGTTACAAAATTCATATCACTGAAATCATTTATGAACAGAAATCAAAACATCAGGAAATCAAATTGTTAGCCATATAAATATTGATAAAGATTGACAGTAAATGTTGTGCAAGTCCAGCATCGGAGGACACTCAATCTCAACCTCAACCTGACACAGACGTATCACCATCAAATGACAATCCAAGGTCAAGCAGGGATAACAAAAGGCACCACACGTTGGCAGGCTACATCAAAAAATAATAGATAAAAACTAGATCCAATCTGCACAGTTCAGCTAACTCATTATCAAGGAAAAAATGATATTCAATATGGGACAGTGAGGAATACGTATAGAAATGATAGCGATCACAAGTATATCAGACAGGGTGATTTAATGTAGTGGGTGATTTAATATCATAAACTGATGAAAAACAACAGGCATAACTTAACACTTGTTGTGCTTATCGATAGCAATCACAGCATCATTATCTAATACCAACGCATAGACCATACGCCATTCTAAAAGTGGGAAACATAAACTATTCAATGGAGTGTTCAAATAACTTTTGATTTTAACCCTTTGTGAATGCAGGCCCACCAGTGTACGAAACTGCGTGGAAGAACATACTGGTCCTTCCTTGTGTCTCACAGAGCTTGGTCAGAGCCGAGCATTCCTTTGCCTTCCACTAAACGCTTAAAATATGTGTTGTGGAAGCGAGTAGGTGGAATTGACAAATGCTCCTGCGCTGAGGTTGGTATTGGCGTTGGGGTACATGCTCAGTAAGCTTTGTGCAAACTATGGCTACATGTTAATATCAATCTTTATCCAAAACCTCTTCAGAGAGTTAGATACAACAATGTCTACTCATTATATTAGGGACAAGATTATGAGATTAACACAAAGAGTATTTCTATAAACTATTGTTTTAAATGCAGCAACAATATAATCATCATATGATCTATGTTTACCAGGAAAATATGTCCAATTTATACATGGTCAGCAGATTTAATGAAAGTACTGCATATCATATCAACCAAAAACCAACAAAGCTTATCCCTTTAAGTATGAAATCTTCTTAATAATTTCAGCTCATTCGTATTCTAATTGAGCCCTCCTTCTAGCGCCAAATGTAGGTATCCTTTTAAAATCTGCAAATAACTAAACTTCAAACAATGGGTTAGTGTCTTGCAAACTCCATCAAAATACCTCTATGAAATACATTGCAAATGCTTTCAAAATTCCACAAATGATGATAAAAAGACTAAAGCATTATGAAAACAAAAGCAAGCTACCTATTCCATAGTTGGATTGGTGTCACATGTGCTAGTGACCCTTTCCCAACCCTTGATCAAAGCTCAAATTGAAAATGCTATGAAGATGGTGGAGTGATGATGAACAAGATCAAATCTCAAATGAAGAGAGTAACCTTGCATAAAATTGTGGATCCATGAATGAGAATGAAGGCCTCATTTTATAGATTTTCTTGATGAGAGATTAGCCAAGATGGTGAATGTGGGACTAAAGATCCTCCAATGAGAAGATGACACTTGTCAAATGGTGAATGGTCAATGGATGTGCAAGATTAGGGAAAGTGCCCATGAGAGGGAGAATTTGAATTCAAATTTGAGAGTAAATGCTAAGTGGGGGACAAGAAAAACAACAATAAATGCAATGTTTGACTTGTCATGTTGAGGGAAAATGAGTGTTTTAATAAATCAATAAATTGATTTATATGTGCAAGTGGCTAGATCTAGATAATGCAAGTGGGATGGGATTAACATTAGATCAGGATTAGATTAAATTAATGATGATTATGCTGATTTAATGCTGATTAGGTGAGTTGACTTTTGAGACTTTTGATAATTGATTTATTTGAATTATAAAATGATGAAATATGATTTAGGATTTGATTTAAATGGAGTCCTGATTTATTTAATTAAATGGATGATGCAAGATGAAGGTTGAATGATAATGTTTATTTGAATGGATGAAAATGCACTTGATTAATTGATGAATGGTCCTATTGCGACATCTAATTTGACTGAATCCGATCGAATGCATAATATAAATTTTGCATGTCTACATACCTCTTCTTCCAACTCAACATTCAAGAATGCATACTTCACATCCATCTGATAAACTTTGAAATCCTTATGTGCTTCAAAAGCAAAAAACATCCTAATAGTCTCCATCTCACCACCAGATAAAATTTCTCCTCAAGATCTATTCCTTCCACTTGTGAGTAGCCTTTACACACAATACTTTCCTTGTTCCTAACAACTTCTCCATTCTCATTTAGATTGTTCTGGAACACCCACTTAGTTCTAATCACATTCTTGTTCACTAGTCTTGGGATAAGTTCCCAAGTTTGGTTCCTCTTAATTTGCATCAGTTCTTCTTCCATAGCCTTGATCCAAAATTCATCTTTGCATGCCTCAATCACTATTTTAGGTTCAACTTTGGAAAGTAAACATAAATTTACTTGTTCTTCTATCATAGCAACCTTTCTTCTTGTCAATACACCTCTTCTTTTTTCACCAATGATCTAATCTTTATAATGATTATTTTGCACATACTTAGGGGTCTTAGGGATCCTTTTCATAGTTTCTTCCTCTTCAACATGCACTTCTTTTTCCTTACCATCATATTTCTCCTCTTCTCTGCAAGAGGACTCATCTAATTCATATCCATCTATCATCACTGAAATATTATGTAAGTATTCATCCACTTTGACATTTTCACTTTCAACAATCATTTTTAGCCTCTTGTTGTAGCACTGGTAAGCCTTTCTTTTTGTAGAATATCTAAGGAATATTCCTTCATTAGACCTTGCATCAAAATTTCCAAAGTTTTCTTCATCTCTTATGATATAGCACTTGCTTCCAAAAACTTTGAAATACTTGATAGTAGGATTTCTTCCATACCACAACTCATAGGGAGTATTTAAACTATTTGTCCTTGCCTATGCTCTATTAAGTATGTAGAATGTAGTATAAATTGCTTCTCTCCAATAGATATCTAGTAGATTTTATTCCTTCATCATTGTCCTTGTTGCTTCCTGAACAATCCTATTTTTCCTTTCCACCACTCCATTCTACTAAGGAGTCCTAGGAGCTAACAAATTTCTCGTTATTTCATGATCTTCACTAAAACTATTAAACTCATTGCTGGTGAATTCTCCACCTCTATCAAATATTAAAAAATTTATTTTCATAGCCATTTTATTCTCAACCATAGATTTAAATACCTTAAACTTATCTAGAGCTTCTGATTTTTCTTTGAGAAAAGTTACCCAAGTCATTCCATCTAGTAATCATCAATCAACAACATGAAGTAACTATCACCTTGAAAACTTCTTATTTTTGTAGGTCCACAAAGGTTTGTATGCACCAATTCCAAAGGTCTTGAAGTAGAGTATTCTTTAACATTGAACCCTTTTCTTGTTTGCTTCCCAACTTGACATTCCTTATGAATTGCATTTATATGATTTGAAATCTTTGGTAGATCTCTCACAACTTGAGTAGAGTTAATTATAACTAGGCTATCAAAATTGATGTGACACATTCTCCTATGCCATATCCAACTTTCATTGATTTAATTCATAAAGCACATACCATTAGCACCCTTAAGCTGATAAAAATTTCTACCTGTCCTTCTTCCTGCAACAACCAAAGTTTTGGATCCTTTCTTGATCTCACAACCACCATCTTGAAATACAATAATATATCCTTTCCTACACTTAGAAGATTGTGCCAGAGCTCCTTAACATAATGAACATCATTTGTATTATGGTTGCCATAAAAAATGATTGAACCTTTTCCACATATCTTAGAGGATGTATCATCACCAAACTTAACAAGACCATCTTCAAACTTCTCAAGTTTAACAAACTTACTTTTATCATGTGTCATGTGATTTGAGCATTCATTGTCAATAATCCTGTATTTTTTGTCCTCTCTAGCATGAAAATAAATCACCATAGTTCCAAAATGACCTACTTTCAAAGAAACTCCATACATCTCACAAATTTAGCATAATTAGTTCCAACATTTAGATTCATGAACAAACATTCATCATTTTCATCATCTAGGTAATCAAATTCATGATCAGATATATTGGCATCTTCTTTAACATAATAACTTATCTTAATTGATTTACCTTTATTCTCCTTAAATCTATCATTTGAAGCTTTGACTAGACATCTTGAAGCATAATGACCTATCTTTCTACAATTAAAAATTTGAAAGGTAACTTCTGTATTTTACAGTTCCCTTTTTCAATCTCCTCATAAAGTCTACTTCTGGCTCATCAAACTCATTAGGGTTAGATTCCCCATTCTTCTCTACTTTTCCATCTTTAAAAATAGTCTCTTTTTTTAATCACTTGGACCAAACTCTCTCAATTCAAAAGTATTTAAAGTACCAAAAAAATTATCTCTAGAATAATGATCTAAATTTTGAGCTTCTTCAATAGCAAAAACCTTGACTATAAGATTTAGGAATAGTTCTTAATACCTTTGTTACCACCTCATCTTCTTCAAGATTTCCACCAGGACCTCTAATGGAATTGACAACTTCATTCACTCTATGCATGTAGCCTATAATATCTTCATCTTTTTTCATCCTTAGGGTTTCGAATTTGGTCTTCATATTTTGCATCTTTTCTTTCTTGACCTTATCATCTCCTTCATAGACACTTTCCATCTTCTTCTAAGTTTCACTAGAAAATTTATAGCTCATAACCTTTACAAAGTTTTGAATTAGAAAGACCACTCAAAAGAGAATACCTTTCTTTGTCATTGTTCTCATATTCCTTGTGTTGGTGTAATTAATCAATTATTACACTAGCATAAGTTTACTTAGGTCTTGCATTTAATCATTAAGTCCTAGGTTGCATTATTAGATAAATCATTTAATAAATGGGATAATATTCCCTTCCTTATTTGTAGGAGATAAGATTCCATCTAGAAGTTGAGTTGTCCTTCTAAACTTATCTCATCATTTAATGATCGTAACCATTAGGGTTCACATGTTGTCACATGTTGTTAGATCAAGACACATGGCAACATCTCATGCATATTAGGTTTTACCTATTGCCTATATAATCAGGCATCTTGTACATTTGTAATACAATAATCAATATATCATATCAATATTGAATCTCCATTGTGCATGCCTAGTTGCAACACTTTCTGGGTGGTTGATTATCTTTCCTGGCTTAAAGATCCTACATCGAAGACTGCAGCTTCAAGGACTGTGCATCTATTATCCCAACATGGTATCAGAGCTTATCTAGTGAAACATCAACCCTCGATCAAGAAAGTTGGTGTGCGAGATTCTCCACAGGCTTGAAGGTTTCCATTGAAGGCTACTTGTTTCCACCCGGGGACCAAGCTGATTTCTGAAGCAGATTGAGTCAGATCCGAGCTCGCCATTGTCTTCAGAAGGCCTCGAAACCCAAGGATCGCCTACCCATTCATCAAAATCAGATACATCATCCCGGGAGCTTCAGAGGTATTTTTAGGGTTTGCAAAATCAATCGTACTATCCGTACAATTTGCAGCAAAAAATCTCCCTTTGCAGTTGTCCTCTGAGGCAAAAATTTTTTAGCAGCAGGCCATTTTTTGTTTCAGAAAAATCGGGCACTTATTTCATTTGTTTTGGAAAAAAATATATTATTTGCGGATTTTATATAGTTTGCAAAAAAAATATTTGCTCGACCTCCATTATTAATATTGGTCGGCATTTGATTAAATATTTGGGTTTATTTTTCGGCATCGGGATTCATATTCTGCGGGTTCTTTTTTAAAAAAAAACTCGTCGGCATATCATATGGGTTTTGTTTTTTAATATAATCGGCATTTTTTATTTTTAATTGCAAATTGCAATATTAAAAATCAAATACATATTGTGTCGGTTTTTTAAAGTCTGCAGAGAATTTTTTCCGTCGCCGCATTCATTGGAAGGTTCCCTGCCCTTGTGTCAGGACCCGTCCCATCACCTTTCACCGACGGCGTCCGTGCCGGCCTCCCAGCCCGTTCACCGGCAGTGTGTTGCTCCCGCCGGCCGAAGACTTTACTGCCGGGTTCTTTCCACCGACCGATGACTGCCGAAGTCTCCGCCGACAGTTCCTTTCGCCGACCGTTCTTTCATCCGCCGCCGGGTTCTTTTCAGACTAACCGCCGACCGCCGTGTCTGTTGAAACCCCCGCCGGCCCGTTGAATCTTCTCCCGCCGGCTCCGGTGTTCCTCCAGCCGGCCACCGCCGACTGGAGTTTGCTCCAACCGACGACCGTGGGCTCTCTCCCACTCCGCGGCCGCGCCACCCAAAAGCTCCGCCCCGCCGCCACCTATCCGGTGGTGCTTCGTTTTGTTTTGCCAGCGCCCGACCCCTGGTCATATCAGCGACCAGGGGCTATTTTTTTTAGCCCGGGGTGCTTATATTTTGCCCCTGTTTAGCCTGCAGCTTGCCTCCTATAGGCATTTTTTTCTTTTGATCATAACTTTCACCCAGGGTATCGAATTTTTGCAAACGATATACCGTCGGAAAGGGAATTTTGCGTACTTTCCAGTGGTGACATCCGTTCTGTGACATTTTTCTCGCAGACATCTCTACATCCAACTGAAGACAAAACCCTAATTTGGACTCAAAGCTGCATATCTTCTCAACCGTTCATCAGATTTCGGTGATTCCAGCGGCATCAGGAAGGTGATTCAGAGAATTTTTCTATCAGTCCAGCCCCTTGATCAGTTTTAGCTCCAGGTACTCTTGCATGTGATTTCTTCAGTTTGGTGCATTTGATCAATAACCTGGTTATTCTGAAGCTTGGGAAATTATTTTTTGATCCGGGTTGCATCACTTCAGTTGTACATCATATTTGGAAGTCTTTATTTGCTGTTGAAGGTTAGCGTCTTTGTGTTCTTGTGAAGAAAATTCATTATGGGGCTTGCATATTTTTCTCCTTTGACTATGTTGCACAAGGGTAACTATTTGCAATGGCGAGATGGGATCTGCCACCATCTTCATTCACTTGATTTGTTGCCACATATATTTGGTATTGTTCCTCATCCAAGTGAAGGTATTCATGAACTTGCTTGGAGTTGCAGCAGATACACTGTTTTGGAGATTATTTCTATGCAAGTTGATTCTGATGTTTTGAATGTTATTGATCATTGTGATTGTCCTCACATTCTTTGGACTAAGCTTTGGGAGATCTATGGAGCTTCAGATTCTCCACCATTCCCCTATGGTCATGATTCAGAATGTCTTGCTTCAGATCAAGTTCCCTATGATGATATTGTTATACAGGAAGTTGATTGCCTTGATCTTTCCGAAGAGGTTGACAAGGTACCTTTCAGTGCTTCTTCTTCATCAGAGACAGTTGGTATCCCTTCACATTCAGTGATTCCTTGTCCAGAATCATTGATTGAGGCTTCCACCATCATCGATCAGGACACATTCAGTTTTTCAGACTTGACATCACATGATGGCTTTGTTTCAGGTATCATTGCCTTGGCCACTTCTACAGGTTTGGAGAACATTCTTGAGGGGATATCACTCCTCTATTCAGATCACACTTTGGAGAGTTGTTTTGAGTCTCCTCATTCCTTTATCTCAACCTTGATTGGGAATTCAGAGACTACATTGGAGGCATTCAGTTTCTCTTTAGAGATTACATATCTGAGACTTCTTCCCTGCCATTCCATTCAGGACTTGAGGTTTCTTCAGCATCCACCATTGGATTTGCTTCTTCCTAGCAGGAGATTTGTGGTTTGGACACCTTCGTTGCTTCAGACTTCCTTCAGTGGTTTTGAGGACACTTCATTCAGGGGGGGCTATCAAGTCTCCATCACATCCATTATATTCATTCTATCTCAGTCTTTGGATATTGTTCAGCATCAGTTTCTGCATCATCCTGGTTTGTCACCCTCTTCATTGTTTGGGACTATGAAATTTTCTTCATCAGGAAAGGAGACACTTGAGCAGAGTTCAGAGACATCATCGTCATCCATCTTCATCCTTCCTTCCTTCAATTCCTATCCAGAATGGGAAGCATCTTTGCACTTGCAGTTGGTTTTGTTTCTTCCAAAAGGGAGACAAGTTGTTTGTCGACATTGGATCTTGTTTTGTCTTTAGACACTTACCTTTCTTGCAGGTGATATCATCTTTTGGGGGGGCTATCTAGTCTCTCTCTTTTCTCTCCTATGGGGGGGCTTTTGATTGTATTGTATCCATGTGACGGATGGTGTACTTGGGGGGTAATTTGGGAGTCCTCCATCCTTTTCTTCCTATCCTATCTCACATCTTTTTGCATTTTCATCTCTCTTTTGGAGAGGGGTTTTTTTCCCATTGGGTTTTCCCCTTTTCTCCGTTTGTGGGAGATTTTCTGCATCTTCATGTACATGGGTACCTAACATGGCCTTGTAGCCGGGACCCATCATCATCTCTGCATAATCATTGCATTTTTCCTCCCTAAGTTGCACTTATGGGGGGGTGTTGGTGTAATTAATCAATTATTACACTAGCATAAGTTTACTTAGGTCTTGCATTTAATCATTAAGTCCTAGGTTGCGTTATTAGATAAATCATTTAATAAATGGGATAATATTCCCTTCCTTATTTGTAGGAGATAAGATTCCATCTAGAAGTTGAGTTGTCCTTCTAAACTTATCTCATCATTTAATGATCGTAACCATTAGGGTTCACATGTTGTCACATGTTGTTAGATCAAGACACATGGCAACATCTCATGCATATTAGGTTTTACCTATTGCCTATATAATCAGGCATCTTGTACATTTGTAATACAATAATCAATATATCATATCAATATTGAATCTCCATTGTGCATGCCTAGTTGCAACACTTTCTGGGTGGTTGATTATCTTTCCTGGCTTAAAGGTCCTACATCGAAGACTGCAGCTTGAAGGACTGTGCATCTATTATCCCAACACCTTGATCTCATCATCAATACTCAGACCATTTGCAGTAATTATATATCTAGTTTCAATAGACTTTCAAACTCCAAACCCTAGAGAAACAAGGAAATATTCCATCTCATTCTTCTAGAATGCATAATCAGATCCACCAAACAAAGGAGCCCCCTTCTTATACACCATACCAGATCTATCTCAATAAGTTAAGCTTTCTTCATAGGAACCTTGCATTGATACCAATTATTGAATGCACAAGACACTTGAGAGGGGGGGATGAATTAGTTGTACATTAAAACATGAAAACCCTCATTGACATTCATATTTGTATTAATCCTTAAACTCTTAACAACCCTTAAACCCTTATCATGTATTAGTAGAATATAAACATTTGAAAAAATAATGCAAACACATCCTTACACATGTGAACACAAAATTTGCGTGGAAAACCTAAGAAGGGAAAAAACATAGTGAGGATTAGGTGACAATATAAAGTAACTGTAGCACCAAATATAATAGGCTCACTTTCGAGGGGCTCACTGCCCAAAATAAAGAAGGGCTCACTACCAATGGCTCACTACCAGATTAGAAAGAGTAATATAGAAGATTATTACAATGATAAATCCATCTCAAAGCAATAGATAAGTTCCACCACTGCTTCACCAGAACATTCACATTCTCTCTATAGAATATAGACGCCTTCCAATCACTACTTCTAGTAGTCTTAGTCGTTATAGATCACATTGCACTTTGCACTTTCACACTTCACATCTCAATACTTCACATAATGCACACTTCACACACACATCCTTCATCAACTCATCATACATATATATCATCATCAACCTTGGAAAAAATATACAAGGTCGACTATGCAACTTAAACATGCAAATTCAAATTAGGTCAACACCAAAAAATTCCCATGATGGAGAGGAATGAATTTGGACCATATCACACCTTAAATCAGACCTAAATCCATATATACATGCCACACCATGCTTCCACAAACATCAAAGAATATCTGTAATTAGTGTAAACACCTAAGGTCGATTGAATCTATGTTAACACCATTAAACATTTAAGTACACCCTTCCTTTTATCCAAAGACGACTCATAGACCACACACAAAAATTAAATACAATTTGGAATATTCCATCATCTCCTTGAAATCCAACAAGCCTTTCGCAACAACATACACTTGAAGAACATACTTATTTTTTATACTTAATTAACCTTCCACACACTGTAACTCATGAATCCAACCTTGGGGAGCACCAAAACTCAAAAAAATTAGACTAAAGATAGATATGAATAATATAAGCACACTTCTAGATCTGCAAGACCAAAAACCACAACACGGAGAAATGCAGAGTGAATCCATTCCTCACAAACAACTCTGCATCATAGTTCACACACTAGTGAACACAAATTCTTCCAAATGATCCAAAACCTAAAACTCTGGATATAACACCTATGAACACCTTAAACCAACATATCCAAACCACACAAGAAGATATTTAACCATGAATAAATGCGGAGAAAAAAAATGAGCACTACTCTGCCACATTGAACACTCTTTACCACATTGTCTCCTCTTTTATTCAAATTTTCTCAAAAGAACTTGGAAATGAAGCACCAAAAACACCATCTCAACATTTGCAACACCTTCTCAGAATCTCAACCATATAAGAGGTTGGAAATCCTCAAACATATGATCATCAAAGAAACACTAGAGGTTGACATCAATGATACTACTAATAACAACATAATGCAGCCAATCAAAGCATTTCTATAGGTTGAAATCAATGCAACAACAAAGATCTGTTGACATCAATGACAACAAAAAATTCCAACAAGATGATACAATATCTTTGAAGAAAACTCCTCCCCTTAGGAAGAAACAAAAAAAATATGGTATGCAAGATGTCTTCTCATTCTTGAAAGGAAGATGCAAGAAGAAGAATGATGTGAAATATCTCTAAAGTATTCTCAAGTGTCTCTATGTTGATGGAAAAAGTAGACACACTCCAAACAAGAATTCTATGCCACACTACTAAAGATGAAAATATAGAATCTAGTAGAGATTAATGTAGAACACAATTCAAAGATAAAGGTATCTCCTTTGTAGATAAAGAAGCCTCCTCCAAATGATGTCCAAAATTATCCACAACCATATCAATTTGTGAATAATGATCATGTAGAGAATGAACAAGAGGGTCAGAGTGTTCCCTCCAAACAACTAAAGAAGAATCATATACATCAAAGAGAATATGTATGTAGTTGGTGTTTCCAAAATTTGAAATATGGGACTCAAAAAACAAACCAACAATGTATGTCAAGTAATCATACCATGTATCCATATCTAGAAGATGATGTACATATCCTACCACACTAGGAGAGAACAAGCGTCATTAAATCCAACAAAATATGGAGGATATGAAATGTGAGGCTCAATAATGGGATCACATGTGAGAAAACCCAAGTTCAAGTAGCCAAAATTCTCCTCAAAATCATGGTCCACACTAAAAGTGTGATAAAAACCAAAGGTTAAAGCCATCATTAGAATAAAAATCTGCAAAGGTGTATAATTGAGATGAATAATTAATCATCCCAATAGCAATAATCTCTCTACTTTCCAAGTCTCTAATGATAATTGAAACATGAGTAAATTCCAAATTCCTCCCATCTCCACCATGGTTAATCTAATTGATGGAAATAAGATTGTTTAAAAAATAAGGTACACATAGAACATCATTGAAAGTGCCCTCCCCAATATCAATAGATCCCTTCCCAACTACATTCATGTATGTAGACCATCCCAAAATAATGGGTCCCAAACTTGGGACATCCTGATTTTTTCCTAAAATCATATATTTTTAGAAAAACTAATGATTTAATTCTTGAGGGATTCTATCTAAAGGGATTTAATTGAAAAGGGTTAGATAAGACCCCCTTGGATAGAACCCATCTAATCTTAAAACATACCCACAATAGAGTCTCCTTTGCACCTATCAAATTCTTGCAAAAAAACACTTTTTCTTTATCTTTCGAGGGATTAAATAAAGTTGTTTAGAAATTATGTTTTGTAAGTATGTAGCTCTTATTATAAGCTTTCCAAAAAGTATAATTTTAAATATTTTTAATTTTATTGTTATATTTATATTTTATTTCTTATGAATGTTTTTTTTCACTAAACATCAAGGTATTTGTTTCACACACATGGAAAAATAGAAAAATAGAGAAAAAAATTCTAAAAAATATGTGTGCACAAGGTATTGATGTTCTTGTTTCATAAAAAAAAATTCAAAATTAATTACAATACATACAAAATAAGTTATGTGTGATGACATAAACCTATGACCTAATTATAATTAGTTTTAATTCAAAAATTAATTATGTAACATAAGAAAAAGGGAACCCTAAGTTTAATGTCTAAAACGTAGGATTGATTTTTCTCTTTTTTCAAAGGTACATTAGGATGCAAATCAACAAGGTGTTTAGATTGAATTTCAACCATGAAGGTGAGTCAATTAGACTTGGATCTAATCCTTTCAAGCCTTAGAAATGGATTGAAATTAATTTTCTATGGTTAACCTAATTCAACTACGTTCCGTAATATGAAAATTGCAATATCTCAATGATTAACAAACTGAAACAACTTGGAGGAAGATCTGGGAAGTGTTGAGTGATGTGTACCTATCATAGAAAGTTGGATATGGCATGAAATGGAGGAAAAAGTTGCCTAGGGGTATATAAGTCCTTGTAAGCCTTTTTTGAAACTTCAAATTTAATATTGTAGCTCTTTATCTTCTCTCTAATGTATGCCCTGGAAACCTTCATCTTTTGATTCAGACTTGCAATAAATCTGCAAAAGAGATGATGGGTAGCTATATAGGACTTTTCCTCAGTCAAACCCCTATTTTGGTATTTCTACCTCCATAATAGCCAATAAAATTGATTGATAATCATGTTTGTTACCTATCCTTAAGTGCATATAAGGTTGCTATGAGCTAAAAATGCATGAAACCCTGCTCAAGTGCATTAGAGAAGGATTCCTATATGAAAATGACATGATCTACCTAAGAGGAAGTCAAAAAACCCTTAGGAAATTTAAAACATAATAATACCTTGATTTAGGCTGCAAGTAGGATGAAGCTTGAAGACGAGAACACTACGAAACAAGTCATTAGGTTGAAGGAAATGGCCAAAAACATCTCCAAACCTAGAATCCATCATGCTCTTCTATTGGAATCAACCTTCAATCATGACATAAGGCTTGATCAAATCTACAAATGAGCTTGAAAACCTACAAATTTAAATTTGTGTGGTGGAATGTAATGATATCTTACTTCTCTTTTCTTCTCTTATTGCTTTCTAGTTTCAAATGGCGAAAATACTAGGTATTTCTAGGCATTTCTCTAATTTCCCAAAAATTAGATCTCAATAGCCAACATTTAAAATTTGAATTCCGAATGTTAAAATACAAACATTGGCATATCCAAAATTGGTCCTAATAGAATGGGGGACCCATACATCCTAGGTAAAATGGGTCTTGGCCCTATTTTCTAGGATATTAAGTGTCGAGGGTAACATAATAACTGGATGCATTTGTTCAATGCTTGCAATTTTTTGGAAAATGATAAAATAGGCCTCAAAATGCATAATTTAGGAGATCGGAGCCTAGTTAGAAGGTGTTGAAAATGCATAAATGCAAGGATCACTAAAATAGGTCCAAACTAAGCATAAAATTGTACTATCACCTACAAGGGAGTACAATTTTTGACGCTACATTTAGCCCCCACTTTAGCAACCATATGACACTACATGCATATTGAAGCTAAAGTACTAAAAGTAAATCATGTTGTATAAAAAGGATACTCATATGGATATTATGAAGCATTTGTTAATGGGCGAATGAAGCCCCTAGTTTAGTCATCTACAAAACCACAACGTTAGGAACCACATCCTACAAAACTAATTTGGTATCCTGCAAAACTAATTTGTTAGACATTCAAAATTCATCTTGAACAAACATGTCAACTTCTAAGGAGAACCAAATTTGAGGGTAGATGTATGCCCCCTAATTTCACTTGTTTAATAGAGGTGGAACCAAAGTAACAATTTAACTACATCGCATTGATAGGCTTGATGAAGGAAATTCTTGTGATAGGTTCATAAAATCACAACTCCAACTATCAAAAAACATTGGACATGATCGAGGATGGAACTATGAATCTAATGCAACATATGGCATCAAAATAAAATTTCACTAGCCCCCACTATGGCGAATTGAATTAGATGTGCTAGTACTAAATTTGACTATATGTTAGTGCAAAATCACCTTTTTTACCATCATTTTCACTTTTAATTTTTAAAGGTTTAGAGAGAGATACTATTGCACCAAGGAGAAAGGATGTTCAGTTGATGACCATACCAGTCCCCAAGACTCGATATTCTGTGAGTGGATGTTCCACGAGGTGTAGTGGAACCAAAATTTAGTTGCATATTCCTTTTTCATGTAGTTTATTTCATTATTTTATGCATTTTTCAAGGTTTCTCCAAAACTCATGGAATCCCTATCCAAACTAGGTGACAGTTTCCACTTTGGCTGTCCTAGTACCAAAGTGGCACCCTTGTCCTATAATGGTGCCTGTGTCCTTTATAGTTGTTGTACTTTTTATTGCTTTGTTATCAATTTTTTTGTATGAATGATGATTCCTCTTTTTTATTACAAGTCTTGCCACATGCTTCAAAACATTTAGGAGGACACTTATTTTCATTACTTTGAGAGTAGGTTTCATGACTATCAGGGGAGGATGAGTAGAATTTACACACTACTAGACTATTTTGGGTGTATCGCATGCAACTAAAGAGATATCATGATGTTATGTTGATGACACTCATCTAGTGATGGAACAAAAATGCTTCCATTTTTCATCTCCCAATGGGGGAGATGATAGTCATACTCAAGGACATAAACTATATCTTTAGATTTCCCATGCGAGGTGAGGCAATATACTTTAATAAGATCTAGACCCCATGAGAGATGAGGAGAGACATACACTATTGTAACGACCACTATATATATTGTGACTCTAGGGTTCAGGTCGAACTTAAGTGGCTTAAATGCATGTTATCATTCCACTGATTTGACACATTATGTGTGCTACCATCACCTTAGCTCTAGTGACTGATGGATGAGGCACACATCTTGATGGGGGCCTAATTTACATGATATGGGTTATGGAGAAACATCATAAAGTTTATGTCTTGGGATGGATTATGTTGGTATACTTATATTATGATCTTGGTTGCTTTTTCTATTGGGAGGGTCATAGTATTATTCTTTGCACTCTTTTTTAGATGTGGGTGCTCAAGCACATCACATGCACCAAACCTACTAAATTTCTCAGGCTTGCACCTTATAGTTATCCATGGGTCTTCTGTTATACCCTTAGGTGACCCTAGCAGTGTGGAGATCTGTTATACTAGAGAGTCAAATTTCACCATTTGGAGGATGATGACATCATATGGAGAGCATATAGGACTCCACAGTAGTGGCCAGGTCTTACACAACATCTAGCTAGGATGTAGTAGGATAGGTTATTGGTTGGGTGACATGATTGTATCATGATGTCATTTTACTATGATCGCATGATGAGACAATTTGATCAACTAAAAACAACACCCAACCCACAACCTACATATCCAATATCTGCATATAGTGGCACTAGGTCATAGGAAATTCACCATCCCAAACTCGTAGACGTCACCTATAGTGACTTAGAGGATGAGGGGAAATATGCAAATATAGCATCAAATGAGGATGTTGTTGGAACAATGACCGCATATAATATGTGATGGAGGACAACATGACCTGAGCAAGTCTTCCCTAATGATCATCCCATAGGTGATTCCAATCCTTGGCCACATCATTGAGTGGATGAGAGAGAGGATATTGACGTGGATGGGGATTCAAAAGATGATGAAAATGATGATGATACAAAGGATTTAGAGGAGAAGGAGGAGGGTCAGTAGCTGATAAGAGAGGATCTTGATGAGCCGATAGAGTCCAGAGATGCCCCCGAGGAGAGACCTAGATCTCATCCTCGCATCACCTGAGCACATCCTATGAATACAAAGGGCATCCAATCCCATGAGCATAGAAGGAGAAACCATGAAGCTCCTTCCACACCATGAGCCTATTAGAGGAGTCTCGATATGATGCCCATAGTGTCCTATTGAGATCTTAATTGGGGGGTTGGAGATCCAAGTAATCTCATGCATTGTTTATCTTTTTATCATTCACTTTAGTCATGTTTATGAATTATATCTTATTCTAATTTATGGAATGATTTATTTTTTATAGTTTAGACATGAGATTGGCTCGACTTCTTCAGTCGAGTCACCATAGACATGGTTCCACCAATTCCCCCACACCAGTCGATACGAGTCAAGCATAGGTCACCACCAAGCATGAGGCACCATGCTAATTTGTGTGAGCCACTATCATGGTGGAGGAAATATTATGATGATGCCATGAAAACCATTGATGAGGTTAGAGCTAAAAATGAGGAGGTCCGAGCTAGAGAGGAGCAAGTGAGAGCTGCCTATGAGGATCTCTGAGATACACACGAGGAGATTAGGGCTGCACATGTGGAGCTTAGAGCCACTCAAGTTACTATCAAGAGCGAGGAACAAGCCATTCTACAGGAGGAACTATGCATGGTACGAGTGGAGAGGGATCAGATCGAGTAGGAGTGCATCACAACACGTATGTGATGAGGTTGTGTTAGTAGAATTAATAAAGATATTTTTCTACCATGGTGAATTGATGTATATGAACCTTATGATCTAAATATATGAGCATGTTTTTATTTCTATGAGTTATGTGTTATTTGAAATTAGATTTCAATGTGATCTATTAAGCAATCTTGATGAGATTATTCAATAAATGCTTCTATGATCTAATTGCTATGTGATGAATGTGATCTAATTAGACACTTATGTCTACTTAGATGCTACATTTTTGGTTAGTTGTAATTATTTTAAACTAGATTCCCTTATGATCTAACTAAATGTAAAATTAAATACATATAATGATCTAATTTAACACATCACACACATGATTGAATGATATGCATAAAGAAGTAACAATTCAAGGAAATAAACAATTACTCAAAATAATTCAAGACACACAAACATATTTTTCAAGAACAAAGCAATGCGAGATAAAAAAGAAACTATCTACTTAATCTAACAATATGCTTTATCCCACATACCATTCAAAAGAATTACTAAGTGTAATATTTTCACAAATGCACAACATTTATAGGAAATTTGAGAGGTGTACCATCTATTTCCTTAAGTTTATATTCTCTAGACCCATAATCTTCATCAATGATATAGGGTCCTAACTAGTTTGGGGTAAACTTTCCTTTCTCGTTTGGAGCAGCATTGACATTGCGCTAATTTTCATACAATTTCATATCCCCTTTGTTGAAACAACAAGGAATGATGTTATAATTATACTTCCATTGCATTCGTTTGGAGTAAGCTTGGAGATGTATGAGAGCGTTTATACACTTTTCATCAAGAATTTCAAGTTGTCACAATCATTGTTCTCTAAAGTTTTATCATCAATAAGACCACTAAGAGATATTCTCAAAGGTAATTTCTAGCTATAAGGGAATTATTGCATCTGCACCATAAACAAGGTTGTATGGTGTATTTCCTATAGATTTATGAATGGTTGTGTAGTAATCCCATAATGCATAAGAGAATTGAGTGTGCCAGTCCTTGTTATGTTTGATAAAAAAAATTTGTAAAATTTGTTCAATTGTTTTATTCATTGCTTCCGCTTGACCATTATATTATTGGTAATAAGGAGTAGAAAAGTGATGTTGAATGTGAAATATTTCCAAAAACTTCCTCACTTCCTTTTTCTTAAATGGTGTCCCATTATCCAAAACTAAGGTAGAAGCTAAGCCAAATTGTGTGATGATGTTTTCTAATATAAAACAATAGATTACATCAACAGTTGTGGAATGGAGAGAAATTTCCTCTACCCACTTCATCAAATAATTTGTAGTAGTGATTATAAATTTATATCTTGAAGGAGGAGAAATATTTCATATAAGATCCAATCCCCACACTGAAAATGGCCAAATGGTAACTTGAGAACGAAGTTTGAAAGTAGGAGCATGAATCAAATTATTATGTTCTTAACATTTAGGACATTTTTTAACACTATAAAAACAATATTGTTTCGTATTTCACCAATAATACCCTATATGAAATTTTTTTGAACTAATGATCTTCCTGTGAAATGCCCCCCCTGCAAGCACCTGCATGAGGTTACTCAAGGGCTACTAGGATTTTGGATTGTTTAAGGCACCAAAGGAGAAGGCCATTGAATGATCACCCATACAACACATTTGATAGGATTATATATTGAGCTGCAAGTTTCCAAATACGAGATCTAGAGTTCTTAGTGGTTCGTTTAGGAAAGGTACACCTTCTTTTAGATATTTGAATATCGACATGTACCATTCATTAGAGGTTTCAATATTGGAAACTAATGTTTCCTTCATATTTTAATCTATTGATGGTGTTGTGAGAGTGTGGAGAATGAATGTAAAATATATGGGAGAATCTTCAAGAGAAACAAGGAAAGTGATGCTTGCCATTGCATCTACATGTCGATTATCCTTTTGTGAAATATTGTCAATAGTGTATGATAAACATTCTAATAATGATATCATGAGGTGTTTATACTGAGATAACTTATCATGTTTTTCTTGATAGGATCCCTTAATTTGTTTAATGATCAATTAAGAAACACCAAATATACGAATATGTTGAACATGTAAAGACAAGGTTGCATGTAACCCAACGATAAGGGCCTCATGCTCTGCAATGTTGTTTGCACATAGGATATTTAGACTGTAAGATAAGTGAATTGGATTTCTTGAAGGTAGTATTAGTATAACCCCTACTCTGGAGCCAGTTTGATACTTAGAATCATTAAAATATAACTCCCATGTTTCATTATCATCGATTTTTAACACATTCTCATCAAGAAATGATTCATGATTTGATAATACTAATGGTGAAGGTGCCTCAACTAAATGGTCAGCCAATGCTTTTCCCTTGATTTATTTTTGAGGAACAAACTTAAGGTCAAACTTCTAGTTAACAACATAACCCTCATACAATCAATCAAAGACTTATTGGCACAATAGAATCAGTTGCAACTATTATCAACACTACAACTACTCTAGTTGCCAATTGTGGGTTCCCTAGTGAGCCTATCAAGCATCTCTCCAATAAAAAAGCTTCAATAATGGGACATATTTCATGCTACTTCCAAAAAATAAGTCTTATAATAGGATTTCGAAAGTGTGGAGCAGTTGCAAGAGGTGGTGAATTGTTGGAAAAACAAGGGCATACAACTGAGAGGGGGGGTGAATCAATTGTCACATAATAATACAACTTTTCAAACTTTACTTAACTTAATCTTAGATCTAATGAATAAGAAATTAACACATCAAGGAGACATAGAACACCAATATTTTTTATGTGGAAAACCTGTTAGGGGAAAAACCACGATGGATGTTAGTCCACAATATTATACCCTATTAAAAGTATAATGAAAACAATAAAGGGGAATGCACATGCATTCAAGCACACTGCCTAGAGCTCACTGCTTAGTTATAGAAGGGGCTCATTGCCCAACAATATAGAATAGAATTAAATTCAGAGGGTACGAACTAAGAAAATAGCTTCTACACAAGCCTAATTACAGTTCCAATTAAGCACAAAAAACTCCTTCACTTTTCACTCAAACTACTTCACACTTCGCTCGGTCTTCTTCACACTCTGCTCTGCAATCGAATGATATTTTCACATACACACATAGGAGCACACCCAGCACATGAAGCACACTTTGCACCAATGAAAAAATCATTCTTATATATCTACAACATGAGATTACATCAACAACTTAGTCAGCTAGAAAAATAAAACATATTTGCAATGTCAACCCAAATTTACAATTAAATTTTCAATGTGGATCTAAACACCATCAAAAAAAACAATGATGCAACCCAAAACAATATTCACGAGTGCTCCAAACATTCAAATTTTAGTTTTCAAGGATCCACAACACGTTACCACCATCATGTCATCCAAGAGCATGAAAACTCGATCATACAGAGAAAAAATCTTTGACCACGAGCACACCGATCAATGTGGACATACCACAAAGATAGAGCATGATCTAGTGACATCCAAGAACACCAATAAACAATAGAGAAACATCCACAACAACTGAGATTATTAGAATCACACAAAATTCACTCAGGAACACTAATAGAGACCACAAAAATACTGTCAGACCACAACATGATCAAATCTTTATGCGGACCTCTGAAACTTCTGGTAGATGTTCTAGATACTCTAAAAAATAAACCCTTTAGTCCACAACAACTTATCTTCAATGTACAGAACAAAACGCCTTCATGACCTACATAGTTCCACTGGGAACTTGGAACACTTTCTTTTACAATTTTCTCAATATCATCGACATATACAACCTTTAATACACCAAAGGCTAATAGTGTTGACATCAATGACAACCACATATCAACAACACATCCACAACATCCGACAATCTCCCCCTTTGGCATTGATGGCAACACATGATGTGAAAAATACCATCAACCCAACACACTTTCTTTTTAACTACTTTTCTCCCACAAGGCTCTTCTCCTCGGAAGATTTTTCACATTTCACTTCTCCCCCTTTGACATCAATGGAAAAGGTAACCATAAAATTTCTATATACATGCTGTGAACCACATATCTGCACATTTGACTACTCCCCCTGAGTAGCAGCCATGGAAACATCAATCTAGATCATAATATAGCAATGTAGCTCACAGATTGATGCAAGTAAATGCATCTTTTAGTTCTTATCAAGAGGGGTAACTACCCCTATCATTCCTCTGAGATACTCAAAAGTATCCTTCAACAATGACTTAGTAAATATGTCTGCAATCTGTTCTTTTGTAGGCACATACTCCAATCTGAATTCTTTCTCATTCACTTTCTCCCTCAAGAAGTGAAATTTGATTGATATATGTTTAGTATTAGAGTGTAGCACCAAATTCTTTGAAATATTTATTGCACTTGAATTTTCACAGTATATGGCAATAGGCTCTTCATATATCACCCTAATATCTTTCAACTTTTGTTTCATCCATATCACTTGAGTATAATTATTTGCAGCAGCAATATATTCTACTTCAGCAGTAGATAGAGAAATGGAATTCTCTTTTTGCTCAACTAGGACACCAACTTCTTCCCTAGGAAGAAAGCACCACCACTAGTACTTTTCCTATCATCTACATCTCTAGCCCAATTTGCACTAGTAAATGCACTCAAAGTGAGATCATCATCCTTTGGATACCAAAGTCCAAAGTCAGCTGTTCCTTTCAGATATCTAAAGATTCTCTTAACAGTAGTCACATGTGATTCTTTTGGATCAGCCTGAAATCTAGCAACCATACATACAACATTCATAATATCTGGTCTAGTTTGGGTTAAATAGAGTAATCCACTGATCATTGACCTATATCTAGTTTGATTCTCCTTAGGAGAATCATCATTATGTGTTAGCTTGCATCTGGTCACTATGGGAGTACCAACAGGCTTTGATTCTTCCATCCCAAATTTCTTTAGTAGCTCTCTCACATATTTGGACTGAGATATGAAAATTCCCCTGTCTAACTAGGTGACTTGCAATCCCAAAAAGAACTTCATCTCTCCAATCATACTCATCTCAAATTCACCCTTCATCTCATCAGCAAACTTCATACATAGATTGTCATCTCCTCCAAAAATGATGTCATCAACAAAAACTTCTATAACTAACTCTTTATCATGATCCAATTTGAAATATAAGTTGCTATTAGCAGTACCTTTAGTGAATCCAATCTTTAGTAAGTATTTTTCCAATCTAGCATACCAGGCTTTTGGGGATTGCTTAAGTCCATATAGAGCTTTCTTCAAGTGGCAAACCATATCTTCCTTGTCAGTTAGCTAAAATCCATCTGGTTGTTCAATGTATACTTCTTCTTCTAGTTCTCCATTCAGAAATGTCAACTTCACATCCATTTGATAGACTTTATAGTTCTTGTATGCAACATAAACATGAAATAATCTAACAGATTCAATTTTGGCAACAGGGGAAAAATTTTCTTCAAAATCAACACCTTCCATTTGAGAATACCCTTTACATACTAGTCTTGCTTTATTCTAGAACACTTCACCTTGTTCATTCAGCTTGTTTTGAAACACCCATTTAGTACCAATCACATTTTTTTCTTTAGGTCTAGGAACTAGTGTCCACATGTCATCCTTTTCAATCGGTGTCAACTCTTCCTTCATAGCTTCCATCTAGTGTTCATCTTGGTAGGCTTCAGTGACATCTTTAGGTTCAATCTTGGAAATCAAGCAATACTCTTCTACAATCTTTCTTCTAGTTTGCACACCTTTATTCTTATCTAATATAATTTGACTTTCAAAATGATTTAGCTTTACATACCTTGGAGTTTTGGGACTTTCACGAGCTTCTAGTTCTTCTGATCTTTCTTCTGCACTTGCACTTGTCTATGCTTCATGACTTACTTGATTTACCGGAACAAATTGAGGTTGCTTTACCAGAACATATGGAATAATCTAAAGTTGTTTTTGTGTCTAAGAATTCTTCCCTTGGCTTGTATTGTCTTCATCTGAATCATAACCATAATATCTGGATGATTTAGCAAAGTCCTCATCAACTCTGACATTTCCAATTTCAACCATCTTTCTCAGTCTTCTGTTATAGCACCAATAGGCCTTGCTTTTAGTAGAGTAACCTAAAAAGATTCCTTCATCGCTTCTTGCATCAAACTTTCCTATATCATCATCTCTCTTGATATAACATTTGCTTCCAAAGATCTTGAAATATTTAACAGTAGGCTTATAACCAAACCATAGCTCAAAAGGGGTCTTACCAGAATTACCATTAACATTTACCCAGTTTAAAGTATACACAACAATGCTTACAACTTAACTCCAATATATTTGGGACACATTTTCTTCTATCATCATTGTTCTAGCAACATCCAAAATTGTTATATTTTTTCTTTCTACAACTCCATTCTGTTGAGGGGTTTGGGGAGCAGATAATTATCTTTTGATTCCATGTTCTTCACCAAAAGAGTTGAACTCCTTGGAGGTGAACTCACCACCTATGTCAGATCTCAAACACTTGATTTTCAGACATTTCTCATTCTCTGCCATAGCCTTGAAACTCTTTGAAATTTCTTCCTTCCAGGCCTGTTTTCTGCAAAAACCCACCTGTATACCACCAATCACCTCTCCAACACTCACCCGGAGGTCCAAGCACCCATCTGTTAAAACTGAATGAAACAAACCATTTCTCGAAGGAAGACTCTAGTAGTCCCACCCATCCGACACTCCCCATAAATTGTGTTAGTAGGTTTCACTAATCCTTAGGGTAGATCTCTCTTTAATGCTTGGAGTAGAACCAAATTTTCTTTGGACAGCACAAAATTTTACACACAGCTTAAGTGCCACAACAAGCTTTCATATACTTGAGCAATTAAACAACTCGCACTAGTAGTATTCAGGTGAAAAATATTACCTTTTGTCTTTCTACCTATAGCAATCTTATTGCCAGAACTTCCATGTATCTTGCATCTTCCATCTTTGAATTTTATATCATAGCCTTTGTCCACCATCTATCCAACACTCAAAATGTTGTGCTTCAGGCCTTCAACATAAAGAATATCATCAGTGTTATCCTTACCACCAAGGAAAATAGAACCTCTGCCACGAATCACACTAGCATTGTTGTCTCCAAATATTGCAACACCACCATCATACTTCTCTAGAATTACAAATTTGTTTTTATCATCAGTCATATGATGTGAGCATCCATTTTCAATAACCCACTCATCCTTTTCTTCAACTCAGGCTGCAAGAGCTTTCTCATCTTTAGAAAATTCAATAGCCACATGACTATTTTCAATAGTAGCAATGAAAACCCATTCATCTTCATTTATGTTATCTTTATCAGACTCGTCATTAGTCACTCCTTCTTCAACAAAGTAACATTTTTTTTGGAATCTAGACTTGTTAGGCTTGGATCTAGGAACTCTTTTAGGACATCTTGATGCAAAATGACCTATTTTATTGCAAGAAAAACATTTAACAGGAAAAAATCCTTCATACTTACCTTTTCCTCTACCTTCTTTCTTTACAATCAATGCTTCCAATTCTTCTACCTCTCTTTCTTTATCTTTAGTTGTTTTAGTTCTTCATCATACTTGGATATCTTTCTGGAACATTCTCTAAGACCATATCTTTTCTTGTTACTTCCAGATACAGTAGCCTTGAATGTGGATTCAGTCTTCGGAAAAGATTCACAAAATTCACTTAATTCAAAAGCAACAAGCTTACCAACCAGTGTGTCTCTTGTCATCTTTGTTACTGATCTAAGCTCTTCAATAGTGTGAGCCTTTACTTTGTAGGAGGGAGGAAAGGATCTAAGTATCTTAGCCACAATTTCATCCTCATCCAAAGAACCACTGACACATATAATACCCATCACTATTTCATTTACTCTTTGCATAAAAGAAGTGATATTTTCATCTTCACCCATCTTCAAATTCTCATACTTGCCTTTCAAACTCTATAGCTTAGCCATCTTCACCTGTGCATCTCCTTCATACAAAGTTTCCATATTTTTCTAAATCTCATGAGCTGTCTACAGTCTTATCACATTTTCCATCTCTGAATCTGTCAGAGCAATCACCAAAGCTTCAATAGCCATGATATTGTTTTCAACTTCTTTGATCTCATCAGCAGTGGAGGGACCATTTTGAGGAATAACATATAGATCTTTTGTAATCTTCTAGTAAGCTTCACCAATACACCTTAGGTGACATTTCATCTTGATTTTCCACAGTGAGTAGTTAGTTCCATCAAATCTAGGACTGTCCTTCTTATATGTTTCCATCTCATATCACCTCAAGCTTTTAGACTTCTTTAGAGGAACCTATTTTGATACCAATTGTTGGAAAAACAAGGAAAAACAACTGATAGGGGGGGTGAATCAGTTGTCACAGAATTTAATAAAACTTTACAAACTTTACTTAACTTAATCTCAGATCTGATGAATAAGGAATTAACCATAAGCGATTAACACATCAGAGAGACAGAGAACACCAAGATTTTTTTATGTGGAAACCTTATTAAGGGAAAAACCACAGTGGATGTTAGTCCACAATATTAGACCCTGTTAAAATTATAATGAAAACAATAAAGGGGAATGCACATGCATTCAGGCACACTACCTAGAGCTCACTGCTCAGTTACAGAAGGGGCTCACTACCCAACAATACATAATAGGATTAAATTTGGAGGGTACGAACTAAGAAAATAGCTTCTACACAAGCCTAATTACAGTTCCAATTAAGAACAAAAAACTCCTTCACTTTTCACTCAAACTACTTCACACTTCGCTCGGTCTTCTTTGCACTTTGCTCTGCAATTGAATGATATTCGCACATACACACATAGGAGCACACGAAGGACATGAAGAACACTTTGCATCGATGAAAAAAGCATTTTTATATATCTGCAAAATGAGATTACATCAACTTAGTCAGCTAGAAAAATAAAACATATTTGCAATGTTGGCCCAAATTTACAATTAAATTTTCAATGTGGATCTAAACACCATTGGCCAAAACAATGATGCGACCTAAAACAATATTCATGAGCATGCCAAACATTCAAATTTTACTTTTCAAGGATCCACAACACGTTACCACCATCATGTCAGCGAAGAGCATGAAAACCCGATCATACAGAGAAAAAATATTTGACCACGAGCACACCGATCAATGTGGACATACTATAAAGATAGAGCACGATCTAGAGACATCCAAGAACACCAAGAAATAATAGAGAAACATTTGCAACAACTGAGATTATTAGAATCACACAAACTCCACTTAGGAACACTAATAGAGACCACAAAAATACTGTCAGACCACAACACGATCAAATATTTATGTGGACCTTTGAAACTTCTAGTAAATGTTCTAGATACTCTAAAAAATAAACCCTTTATTCTACAACAACTTAACTTCAAGATACAGAACAAGACGCCTTCATGACCTACATAGTTCCACTAGGAACCTAGAACACTTTCTTTTACAATTTTCTCAATATCCTTGACATATACAACCTTCAATACACCAAATGCTAATAGTGTTGACATCAATGACAACCACATATCAGAAACACATCCACAACATCCAACATGAATAAATTACAGAGTAGAATACCACATAAATAGAGGGACACTTCCCTTTCCCTTCCGCAACATATCAAAAAATTGGTGGATGGCCTACAATATGATCTACAATCACAAACGGATAGTATAAAATAAGAGGCTCAATAGGAAATGTTGAAGAAAAGAACTGATAATGTAACAAAGAAGTTTTTAGTAATATATTTTCAATTAGAGATCTAGATAAATAAAATTGAAGGAAACTTAACAAAATCCAATGTAATCTACAATTTTGTCTTCAATGGCCCAACCTTACCAAAAATATTAAAGATTAGATAACTCATTTGGAGGACAAAATAGTATATATTGCATAAACCTATGACCCCATAAAGGATATGGATGGTGTGGTAAAAGCATGGACAAAAAAATTACATATGCAATTACAAGTTCAAGATCAAAGGGAGTGGATTAAGATGTAGATAGAACATCTAAGGGAAACAATAAGTATAAATTTGGCACACCTAACAAGAATAAAAAATAACATAGCTAAACAAATATAGATATTTGGTAGTCTTGTTGAGGTAGAGGCAACACATATTAGCACTCAAGGACACATCAAGGTCCTACAACAAGTCAAGAATCAATGGGACACAACACTAGAAAAATAAAGGTGATCTAGAAGCACATACTTTCCAAAAACTAAAAATAATTTCTTAAGGATAATATATCATTTAAAAAGGGGGGATGATGTTACCAAGGTCATAGAGCAGCACCAAATCCTACCTCAAGCTACTGCATATGATCTATAGAACCTGAGGCTGATATAGGAGGTCAAAATATAGGTGTTTCATAAGGGTCGTGTCTCTTTAAGAGAAAAATTATAAATATATGTATGCAATAGATGTAATAGGAGATAAGATATGTGAAGAAGAATATATACAGAGTAGAGACTAAGACGCACCTTTGTACTTGTTACAATATAATATATGTAGAGATATAAGGATTGATATGTGTGTGTGTGTGTGTGTGTGTGTGTTTGTGTTATGGATGAATGAATGGTATTTTCTAATGTTAAGTAGATAAGGAATGTATGTTAATATAGTTTTCCTTTCATAATTAACCTTTTCTCCCACTGTATCCTTTGATGTATAAATTGACTACATAAGAGATATTGGGGTTTAGATCTTTGGACTGTATTTCCCTCTTTCTCTTGCAAACAATGAACAATAATTTTTAGAGAAACCTATGGAGGATAGTGAACAAGGAAAAGAACCTAAAATAATTTTACATGAAATCCAAAAATAATTATATGAATTGGAACAAACCATTCATTCTCTTCAATGCATTTTTTAGGAAGACAATAAATAAACTAATTCAAGCATTGCCTCAATCATCCAAGAAATCATCTTGGAATTTCCTAAATAATTTTGTTACCAAGATAAATAGATAGAATTTAGAGAAGTGTAAAATAATCAAGCATTTGATAGAACAAAAAATGTTCATTTTTTCATGGAACAAGAAGCAATCTTGGGTAAAACCCACCAAGAAGTGCTCATTAATGGGGAAGTTCCTAAGGTTAATAAGGATACTAAAATTGATATATTTATTGGGCATGCTTTGAAGTTCAATAAAAGGAAAATGTTTCATCCTCTATAAATGTAATATTAGAAGAAGAGATTCATCAAGAAAAAGTACAAGGTGAAGATGAATCAAGAGAGAATACAAAAAATTTACCTGGAAGGTCTCAACAACTCAACAAGTTGAGGTAGTGTCCATTAATTTAAAGAGTTTAATACAAAGGATTAAAACCCCCAAGACAAAGAATAAACCTAATGTTTTTTCCTCTACTGTAAGAGATTCTACAAGATCTAGAATAGCTTAGGTTGCTACACTCGTTACATTGAATGATAAAGGGATATGGCTCCTATAGATTATCAAATATCAAATACCAACCTTGGGCATTCCACCAAAGAATAAGAAATTATAGAACATAAATCTAATATGATGAGAAATAGCCCAAATGAAAAAGGACAAGAAGAAGAAGAAAGAATTGAAAGGGAACATTGTTGATCTTCAAGGATACATCAAATAGCTAGTAGGCCCAATTCAATCTATATAAAAGTTACTCATCAATCTTATCCTTATATCTCAATATTAGAGATCCTCTTTGAATAAAATGAAGCATGTAAGAAAAATAATGGATAATTGGATAAAATAATTATATTTGGAGGAGAAGAGACACATAATATTTCTTGTGAAGGTTGGCATGAGGCACTACATTAGGAAAATAAAGTTATCAAATTTAAATATGATTATGTGGAGAGGCTAGAGAAAAATAAAATAGAATTTCCAAGACTGATAGACATTTAAAATTTGATGATGATTTATTAATTAGAGAAAATATTTTTACTAATAACACCATTTCAAATATAAGGAAATGGATAGGACAACTCAAATCAGAGAAACAAATGATCAAGAATGTTATGAAAAATAGAATCTCAAACAAAGACTTTTAGATTTAAAGGTTAAAGATTTGGTAATCATTGAGAAACTAACAAGACTTTATTGTGACCCAGGTAATATAGGAGATGATGAGGTTGTGTTAGTAGAATTAATAAAGATATTCACCAATGCCCTATGTTGAAGCTTCTAATTTCAATGAAGAAGTAATATGTAATTCCTATAATTTATGCTAGGGAAAAAACAGCTAATATTTTTTTTTTGAAAAAAGTTACAACATAAAACAGTAACGGTTTATGACCATACAAGTACATGGTTGTAAACTACACGCATTGAGGAGCATTGACCATGTAGTATCACCCTTGTCACATTTCTTGAGTACGGGAAGTGGGGAAGAAAACAATTTTGGGTACACAAAGTTTATCATGAGCGCCCAAATCAAGATTAGGGTTGGATCTAACATCTAGGGTTACAAGGTTCCAAAGTTTGGTTAACCAATTTGGCTTGGGTGCTAAGTTTATTTGATGTTAAATAGCTCGCTTATTGAGTCAAGGTTATCAATATTATCGAATTTAAGATTAACACCTCGTAGATTTAACTCCAAACTATAATTGACATATATTTTCTTTCTATTCACTGTTGGATGGTTATATGTGTAACACTATTATCACACACATTAATTCTATTGGGTTTTCTTAGTTATAGTTATTTATGAACTTAGTACTAGCAACATTTCCTTAGATATGAACGTTTGAATTCAAAACATCACTAGCATTAACCCCATACTATGGTGTAGTTCCATATATACATCTCCTATTTATCACTCTAATGCTAGTATTAATATAAATCCGATACTAATAACCACATTTGGGTTATCTTTGTTAACATTAATGGCGTATCATTAGGAGTAGTATTAACATTATATTTATTATTATTGATTTCCAACTCAGGGCTATCATTAGTAATAAAATAATGATAACTACAATGGTAATATTATCAACACTATATACATTATTATGGATTGAATGCAATAGTAATATGAATAGTGTGTCAAGGTATGCATGGTATTAATTATATTAATATGAGGGGGTAGTATTAATATTAATGTTTTACCCTAATAATAATATTAATATTTTAAATCACTTTTATTATATCATAACTCTAATTTAATATAGATTTTATTATAAATCAAGGATATTAATATCAATTAATTTACTGATAATTTTTTTTTAATATCAATTAATTCTATTAATATTTAAACTTTTGCACTAACACAAAACACCGACATACTTGCATTAGCACAGGTATTGGAATTAGCCTTAACAAAGCTAAATAAGACAACAATAATGATATTATTTAATTAGTATTAATGTAACTCGAAATAATAAAAATACTGAGTATAAAATGAAGGTTTTATCGTATCCCATTTCTAATATTATTAATCCTATTGGAAATACACACATCGCTACTATTGTTACCTTGGTTGGATTTGATGATTAATATATTGTTGTTAATACAATTAACCTATAACCTCGATACACAAGAAATAGGTCTCCGATGATAAAAACAATTTACTCGCCAATGCAACATCATAATGGTGAAAAGGAGTTTTATGTGCCCCAAAATAATTAACTTGGGCTCCAATTCAAATCTTCCTAGGTGCTAAGTTTGGGTACTCATATGCTAGCATAAGACCATGTATCCTTTTAACTTGGTTTAATTAACATTATGCCCAAATTTAAGCCTTGGTTAAAGAGACAAAGTTAGGGAAATTTTCTTTTAGGGAAAAATTTAGAAATGTGTAAGTGAGGCAAATAAGGAACCCTAACATTTCATTCCATTTGAGCAACATTTGTAGCCCTAACCACATTTTGACCCTCATCATCTATTTCTAGGTGGTGTTGTATATGGCCAAGCCAGTTGAGAGAAGGTCAAAGGCGGAAGATGTAGTCTATAGGTAGTATTCAAGCATGTGCTTAAGATTCGACATTGGTTCAATTTCATTGCTTTTACTGTGAAGGGCAAGATGATGCAGGTTGGAACCTATTAGAAGTTTGGAAGTCTATCATTGTTGATGAAACTTGGTAATATGAGCATGAAGTGTACGTACATCAGTTGATTTGACTGACCTAGTGTTGTCATTGATGTCAATATTGTGGGGAAGCATTTTAGATGTCATTTGTACAAAACTAACTATACCGAAAAGTTGATCTATTAGAAATTTGGCTAAGTGTTCTCTGCTGATGGCATTGTGGTTTAGTATGTCAGTTTTTGGGTATGCACTTCACCTCAAGAAGAGATATTACTCTGCACTTTCAATCATATCATTATGACTAGCCTATATAGCTATATTCAAGATATCAAGAAGTTTTGTAAAGCGTACTGGAAGATATCAATGACAAAGTTCAACTCTGTATATCATTGTCATCTCTCTGTTTAGTAGACTAGTGTGAGAGATTTCACAATTTCTTGAGAAGAATGTTTTGATTTTGTGGTTCTAAAGTTAGTCTCACTAATGTTGAAAAAATTAGAAACTGAAGAAAATTGAATCTGAGAGTTGTGTGTATTGGGAAGAGTGTGTATGTTTGGAAGTTTTGTGATTAGGTCCTATTCTTGGCTGACCTAATACATGATATGTGTTGAGAAGATTAAATATACATTATGGATATTAGTTGGATCTATTTTAGGTCCATTCCGACTTAAATTAAGTATTTCACAAGCGTGGAGATGATTTTGAATCTTGTGTGTGCTGAAAAAATCTATTTTGGATTATTTTGTTTACATCTAATTAGGTCAACCTAAATGATGTGTGCATATATATTTGGGTATATATATGAGATATTTTGGAGTTGAAGTGTGGTGAAAAGTGAAGATATAGACAAATGAGTGGGCATAAATAACATATCAAGTGCGAGTGGTATCATATTATGCAAACATGTGGTATCATATTATGTGAACATGTGAATTTAGTGGTAAGAGTTCAAAATTAGAGTAGATTTGTTGAGCGAATGCTAAGAAAAGTAGTACTTCATATTCAGATCTTTAAAGGAACTAAAATTCAGTACAAGAGAGGTGCACTTTGTATCAGTTCATACTTTGGTAGTGAGCCATTTTTGTATTGTACTTAACTATGGTTGTGAGCCTTATAAGGACAGTGTGTCTTGGAAGTGAGCCCCTATAATATACTATATCCAGATATAATATATTGTGAGCTAATCCTCATCGTGGTTTTTCCCATTTTGGGTTTTCCATGTAAAAATCTAGGTGTTCATGTGTTTTATGATTTTGCGGATGATTCTTGCTTTCACTCCTATTTTATGCTAACATGTTTTGGTGATTGAATATGTTGTGTTCAAAAGTTATAGAATATTGATTCACCCCCCCCCCCCTCAATGTTCTAAATGTTCAACAATTGGTATCAAAACTTGGATCCTTTAGAAAATCCTAACAACTTGAGGAAGATCTTGGAAGTTTGAACACATGGTAGATAAGAAGTGTCATGTTCCTTTGGAAGAAATTTATGTAATTGAATATGTAGAAGATGAATACATGTTTGAAAAAGAAGAACTAAAAGCCTCTCTTGAAGATCTTGATAGAGTTGAAATTGAGAAGAAAAGATTGAAGGAAAGCCTAGGAGAAGCAAATGAATGCATCAAAAAGCTGAGAGAACAAATCAAGAAGTTCAGAGAAAGACATAGGGAAGTCAATAAACAATTGAAGGAAGCAAATGAAGAGATCAATAGACTAAAATTACAAATGGAAGAAAAGAAAAAGGATTGAGGAATGTCTTAATGCAATGGTACAAAACAAGACTGAAGAACACTCTAGACTTTAACAAGAAGTTGTGAATCTTAGATCTGATCTGAAAAAGGATAGAATGCATGAGGAGAAATGCAAGATAAGTACTACAATGCTCCATGAATTACTTGCATTTTAGAAACCTTCTAAACACAAAGGTGGTTTGGGACTTGAAGAAGGAAAAAGTTCAAAGGAAAATTAGACATCTACCAAGGTTGACAGTCAAAAGAAAATTCAAGGCAATATGAAACAATTCAGAAATAAAAGAAGCAATGCTAGAAGACCTTCTATCATAAACCAAATGCTCAAAGGTACTTATATTTCAATGGTATTTGTTTTTCATGCAATAAATATGGACATAAAGCAATAGAATGTAGGAGTAGAATGAATCAGAATGTTGGATTCTTCTCCAAACAATATTTTGCATGCAAGAAATTTGGACATAGAAGTTATGAGTACAAAAGCCAGAAGATGAATAGATATAATACATGGAGAATGTTTCAATATTTCAATGGCTATTGTTATACATGCAATGTATTTGGACATAAGGCTAACCAATGCATATCAAGAATGAATAGAAGTCAGTTTGGTCAAAAAAATATCATATGCTACTTTTGCAAAAAACTCACACATATTTCAAGAGTTTGCAAAAGCAAAAATAGAAGACAGTCTAATTCAATAAAGAGGAATGAATATGTGAAGAAATTTGATCCTACTAAGGTTAAGAAGGAAATGAAATAGATATGAAGAAAGAAAGATGATTCTAAAAACAAAGATGAATTAGGAACTTCAAATGCATCAGTACCTACCTTTGGTATAGATTATTCTTCTAAAAACTAAGCCCATGCTAAGGATTAGGGGGAGCAATAATAGAAAATTCAAATAGCCCCCTGAAGACAAGGTGTCAAGTCATGGCACGAAGATATATCTTGGAAAAGGATTTTTTGATGCTATAGAAGAAAATTGCTGAAGGAAAATTGTGATGTGGAAGTTTGCAGAGCATCTATAAATTAACTGTGGATACAAGGTTTTGAAGTTTGATAGCTTTTTTTGAAGCATTTATTGCTGACACATTTATTGATACAAGTCAAATCATGGAGTTAAAAACATATTTGAGAAGATAAATTCATTTGATGCAAAGGAAATGCAAATTAAAGAAGAGGAAGTGGATTTGAGGCGTCTTCTAGAAGCAAAACATCAAAACCCTAATCTTTGTCGAAGCAAATTCAAGAGCTATTCTACTTACACAATTCTTCTCTATAATTTTTATTTTAGATATAATGGATGGTTTGAAGGTAGTAAATGTCTTAGACAAACCACAAATTAAATTGAAGAGGCATTCTTGGAAAAATCTATCGGAAGATTTAGTAGGTGCATTTTTTGGCACTCCCCTTAGAGTTTCACCTACTAAGGATATCTATGCATACATATATGGGAAAATAGAAGAAATTTCCTCTATTGGATTGAGTATTTTATGGAAAAATGAATTGGAAGAAAATTATAATACCATTAAACCAGAATACAAAACCCTAGTTGAAAAGAAATTGGATGTATGGTGGAATTTTCCACTATTTGAATTCGACAAGAAGTACATTAGAATTGAATTGAGTAGGATTAATGATGAATCTATTTGGATTGATGGTGCACACTCAAAAAATAGGGAAGCAATAAGGGATGTGACTGGTTTGTGGTCCTTTGGACTAGTTCCAAGGTAGAAGTTTGTCAGTGACCAAGAATTAATTGAAAAGACTGGTGCAACTCTCCAAGGAAAAGAACTTATCTTGAGCACATTTTGGAAATCCAACTATCTGGTTTGCCACAATGCTTGTTGGACATAAAATTTGTTTACCTAACAATGGCTATACAGTCTCTACTATTGCTACTCACATTGCACTTAACATGATTGAGAATGGTGTAGATTATGATCTTTGTGAGTTACTTCGACATCACTTGATGAAGAATTTGAAAGAAATCAGAAAGAACAAAAAGAATACATTAAGGTACAATACTTTGATAGTTTTCTTACTTTTCTACTTCATGAAGGAGATACCAGTAATTGGAAAAGTAGAATGGTCAAATTCAGAATTGGTAGCACATCAAATAAGAAATCTTATGATGAATCTTAGTGGATCGAATGCTCAAGAAGATGCTCTTGCAAAATTCTTTGGATTGTTTCAGATGAAGATGAATAAGAGAATAAGAATACCAAAGAGTGTGGTGGAAAGATACTCCAAAGACATCAATTTCCTTGTCTCTATTGATTATTGCTACATGGAAACCATTGAGCCTAGACTTGTGTGGATTTATGAGTTATATTATGAAGTGACTATGGTGGAAGTTGGTCATTATGCAGAAGTGCTTCTAAGAAGCCCAAAAGACCCTAGTAGATCAGGCCTAGAGGACAAATCTATAACTAAAGCCTTCGATAGTTCAAGAAGAACAGGTAAGAAAATTAAAGTGTTACTATTCCTCTAGTTGAGATCAAAAAAGAGGTTATATAACAAGAAGAAAGACAATTTGATGTGACCCAACATGAGCATGAAAGCGAAAGTACAAAAGGCTTAGATGAAGCAATAAAAGCTTTACAAGAGGTAATCCTCGGTGCAAGCATTAATACATCAATGTCTAAAATAAAAAATCTTAGGAGTATGGTTGACTTATTGAAAGCGTACATCTCTAGACTGAAAGAAAAATCTGGAAATGAGTTAGAAGCAAGAACTATATGAAACATAGAGAAAGGGAGAAGGCTATGGAGTTTAGCCCCTTAATAAGCCACAAATCTTAATATACCTCTTATAGGCTAGAAATAGGATGATTATAGAAGATGGAATCACTTAGGAAACAAGTCCTTCAACTTTGTTGTATGTCTTGTGCATCTCCCAACACCTAGAATCCCTCATGATTCTACATAGGCATCTATCATTAACCTTCACTAATGCTTGATCTTTGACACAAAATGAGCTTGAAGACCTTGTAATGCTACTCCAAACTTCACTTTTTCTTGCTTCTCAACAATGAATGCTTGATATCATGAAATTTCTTTGTCTGTTAGCTTGCTTGAAATCTTCTTCTAATTGAAATTATGTAAAATAACCTTGTATTTATACATAATTTGAGAACTAACCCCAAAATTCAAATAATTCAAACCAACACCAGATCTAGAAATGAAAATTATTGAAATCCCACCAAAATAAAATTCAAAAAGGAGGTCCTTATTAAGGGAGGACCCATTTTCCACCTAAACGAATGGGTCCTAGCACAAGTTTCCAGGACCTTGCCTTCAGGGGGGTGAAAGAACATCAAAAACCCATGTCAAATATGCAAAGAAAGGGGGGTCCTATAGAGGGAGGAACCATTTTTCACCTAGGGTGAATGGGTCCTAGTACCAATTTCTAGGACCTCAAACTTGCCCGATTAAATTTTTTACAATTTGAATTATGGGTGTCAGGATGGATCCTTAGAAGGTGTCACAAATAAGGCTTAAATTTGAATTAAAGGGTCTAATTAACTATAATTATCCACAATTAATTAAGAGGACCCTAGAAAAGTGTGAAAGTGTGTTACAACACTTTACAACACCAGAAATAAGGTACATTTTAGGTACATTTTATTTGAAAAGGGGCCCATTAGGCTCCATTGATTAAAGCAACCCTAAAAAAGTGTGAAAGCATGTTATAACACTTTAAAACTCCTTAGCAAGGTACAATTTAAGTAAATTTAGTTTAAAAGGGGCCTAGATTAATGTGAATGTGTACAACACATTACAAAACTAACCCAAGGCACAATTAAGTTAATTATATTTCAATATTCCCAAATTAAGTGTGAAAAAGGACATTTTTTGACACTATGCTTAGCCCCCACTTTAGCTGCCATATGATACTACGTGAATATGCAAGCTAAAGGAAATAAATAGTATGAAAAGGATACTCATATGGATTCATTATAGAGAATGAATCCCCTACTGTAGCTACCTACAAAACCATAATTTCAAGAACCACATCTTGCAACACAAATTCATTAGATGCTAAAAAATCCTCTTATCAAACTTCTACGGAGAATTGAATTTGAGGGTAGATGAAAGCCCCCTGATTTCACTTGCTTTATGGAGGTGGAATCAGGGTAAATATGAAACCATATCGAATCACCTACGTCATATCATAGGGTATTTCCAAGTACCATACCACATAGTGATAGACATCTTATGAGACCAAGAGCGGAATTATGAATCCAATGCAACAAACGGTGTTGAAAATGGAATCCTCTAGCCCCCAATATGCTGATTTGAATGAACTTCCTTTTAAATGAATGAGCTTTATTTACTAGGGTTTTACTATATACTAATGAAATTAACTCTTTTCATTATTCATTTGAAATGTACCTTGTTGCAAATTTACCTTGGTGTAGAGTGAGTAATCATGACTAGCTAGAGAGTCTACAAGCCCCCGAGATTGGATGAGATTTGCAATGATGTGCAGCTTAGGGCATCCTTCGACACACAGTGAGTGAATTATGTTCTTCTTTTTCATTGTTTTTGTGCATTTACTATACTTTTTTTATGTAATAAAAGTAATTTTAGGATCTTAGAATAGATTGGCATAAAGTGTCCCACTTTGATGCAAAGCATCCCACTTTGGTGCAAAGCGCCCACTTTGGCGCAAAGCATCCCACTTTGGTGCAAAGCGTCCCACTTTGGAACAAAGCTTCCCACTTTGGTGCAAAGCATCTCACTTTGGTGCAAAGCATCCCACTTTGGTGCAAAGCATCCCACTTTGGCACAAAGCATCCCACTTTGGCACAAATCATCCCACTTTGGTGCAAAGTATCCCACTTTGGCACAAAGTGTCATAGAATAGTTATAAGTTTCTAAGACCCTCGTCCAAAAATGGCCTAGGTGTCCATATTTCTGAAAAGTGTCTTAGAACAACTTTAGTGGTATTGATTATTTGATTTAGAACTTTTTCCATGTAGTTTTATTCTTAGGTGCCTCCTCGAGCTTGAAAAAACTTAAGAGGGAGGCAATTCTAGTTCCTACATGAGTTAGTGACACGACTTTCAGAGGAGGAGATTGGGTTGCTTCAAGAGGTTAGTCTATTTTGGGTGTAACTCATGCCACCTATGAGGTACCACGATGGTATGCTACTGGCCCTAGTGGAGAGATGGGACACATGTTCTTGTACCTTCCATCTTCCTATCGGGGAGATGACAATCACCTTAGAGGACATACATCGTATTCTTCAGATTCCTATCTAAGACAAGCATGTCCATCTAGCTAGTGACAAATCATTTACATAAATGAGAGGTGATATTATTTATTGTCTAGAGTGGACTATTTGGTGTTCAAGCATCAGACCACGTGTGGAGCTTAAATGGATCCTAAACCCATGGTCACCACTTCTATGAAAAATTATGATTATGACAGTAATGCTCACATTAGTGCCAAATGGTTGAGGGGCGCACCTAGATGGTGGTTTGGTTCACACGATTAGGAGCATGGAGGAGCAATAGACTGTGTTTACCTGGGGTTGCAGCATGCTCACCCACTTGTATTATGATTTGAGATAATTTGTATTCAGAGAGTTACACAACATCATACATTGTATGTTGCTATAGATATGGTGTTTTGAGCATATTATCTGTATAAGGAACATAATCTTTCCTATCATAGTGGCCCTAGGTGAGCCATGGGTCTTCAGTTATCCCCTTAGACAGTCATGATAGGAGGGAAATTTTTTACATTGGAGGATTAGATTTGACTGGTTGGATGAGGATGACATCTGCTAGAGACCATATAAGTGGATATTGCAGTGGGAAAATCATAGATATGAGCTACATAAGCTACAGATGGACCAGTTTCTTTTGGGAAGACATGGTTATGTAGTTAGACCTTTCTATTATGACCATATGATGAGACAGTTCAAGCACATCTAGGTACCTCCATGTTCAAGACCAACATACCGATGATCAGCACAGAGTGCTGCCAGTCTTGGGGACAGTCGCCATCTTACTAGGGATGATGTATATTTCAGTGATTCAGATGAAAAGGACTATGATTTTCCCCCAATATCTGAGGCTGATGATGTAGGTACTACTCAGGCATACGAGGAGTGGTGGATTATAGCTAGGCTAGCACCAATGTTCCCTCTACACCACCCTGTGGGTTTTACCAAACCTCTTCCAGGTCATAGAGGGGACAAAGATGATGATCACATAGATGCAAATACAAATGATGATGATACCATGCCCAAAATCTTTGTAGGTTCAGATGAGATGAGGAGGATGAGGAATATGAGGAGGATGATGATGAGGAGATGCATTCTATGAGCGAGGATACCACCAATACTGAGGAGGATCTAGTTGCCTTTGATAGGGTAGAGATACCTCCTATCAGATTAACTAGATCATGTGCCAGAGTCAGGCCAGAGATCCACACACATGGGCACGGGGAGGCCAATGGTAGTAGGCCACCTGCAACACCAACACAGAGAGGGACTACCAGCATACAGTCAAACCCTGACTAGTGGAGTGGAGAGCCAGGTGATGATTTCATATTTACATTATTTCTTTACACATGCACACTTTATATATTTGCTTTATATATGATTATGATAGTTACTAATATTCTTATGATTTCTATTTTGCAGGATCCACACAAGAGTGGCATGAGCTATACCAACGAGCGATCACAACATTGATGCCCCAACTACATGTAGAGGATGATATACTTGGAGAGTACATGCCCCCACCTTCTGTGGGATCACATGCATACCTCTTTGAGTCAGTGGCGAGATTGGGTGCAGTGTATGAGAGGGCCAGGATCCGCTTTGACTAGCTTCAAGAAGAGCTCATAGTAGTCCTAGCCTCTCAATTTTTTACCGACAACAAGGTAGAGAGTGACCTACGGGTAGAGGTCTCGAGGCTACATGAGGAGCTTGCAAGGGTACAGGCGGATAGGGATCGCATACATCAAGAGTGGCTCAAGGAACTCATATGGGAGGTGAGAGCATATGGGTTGGTGGAGGGGCTATGACTGAACTCGAGCAGGTTGCATACTACTGTATCACGATGGCCACAAAGATCACCAACCCCTGAGGGATCTAGTAGTCACATACCCTATTAGCTTTTGTATTCAGCGATGCATACATACCTACACTTTTGATGATATATATATATATGAGCATTTGTGTTTGTGTTTTTATGATCTTGTGTTTAATTAAATTTCAATGTGATTTATCAAATATCCTATGTAAGAATATCTAATAAATTTCTCCATGATTTTAGTCTTTATGTGATCTAATTAAACCATTTACAATTTATGTTAGATGCTACATCATGATTAAATATGATATGTTAACTTAAATACTCCTATGATCTAATGATATTAAGGATTTAAATTAACATAACACACTAAATTTTGAATAGTATGGCAACTAAAGTAATTAAATAAAGCATTTGGATTTAGTTACCCTAGAATCTAAGATACACACTTGTTATCATGTATCAAAGAAGAAAGTAATGTGAGATAAAATAGAAATTATCTACTCAATCTAACAACATTTCTCTAACATACTATTCAAAAGAGGAAACACTAAATATAATACCGACGCAAATGCATGACATTTATAGGTTGTTTTAGAGGTGTACCATCCGTTTCTATCAATGTGTAGGCTCCAGACCCATAGTTTTCTTTGATAATGTAAGAGCCTAACTAGTTAGGGCTGAATTTTCCTTTTTCATTTGGGAGAGCATTGACATTTTGTTGGTTTTCGTATAAAACTAGGTCACCTTGTTTGAATTCACAAGGGATGACATTATCATTGTAACCACATTGCATTCTTTTAGAGTAAGCTTGTAGAAGCTTGAGAGCATTGATACACTATTCGTCGAGCATTTCGAGTTGATGCAATCGTTGCTCTTTGTAAGATATGTTATCAATGAACCCTTTAAGAGCAATTCTCAAGGAAGGAATTTCTAACTCTATGGGAGCTATTGCTTCAACACCATAGACCAAGTTATACAGAGTATTTTGAGTGGATGTTATAATTCTTGTACGATAATCCCATAATGCGTAGGTTAATTATGTATGCCAATCTTCATTGTGTTTACTTATTGTTTTTCACAAAATTTATTCAATAGTATTGTTAGTTGCTTCTACTTGTCTATTTGATTGTGGATAGTATGGTGTTGAAAAATGATGTTGAATATTGAATGTTCTCAAGAATTTATTTACTTCATTGTTTTGAATGGAGTTCCATTATCTCAAACTAATGCAAAAGGGAGACCAAAACGAGCAATAATTTATGTTCCAATATGAAACAACATATTGCATCAGCTATTGTGGAACGAAGAGGGATAGATTCTACTCATTTCGTGAAGTGATCAATTATAGTAATGATAAATGTATATCCGACAAAAGAAGGTGGTGATATCTTCCCAATAAGGTCCAAACCCCAAACCGAAAATGGACAAATAGGAACTTGAGCATGAAGTTTGGAGGTAGGGGCATGAATCAAATTGTTGTGTTCTTGACATTTATGACATTTCTTCACGTACTAAAAAACAATCTTGTTCCATGTGTCTCCAATAATAGCCTATGTGGATTAATTTTTGAACTAGGGATCTCCCTCCAAAATGTACCCCACAAGCACCTGCATGAACTTCTTCAAGTGATATAAGGATTGCAGATTGTTTAAGACATCTAAGTAAGAGACCATTAAATGATCTTCTATATAGAACGTTTGTCAAGATTATGTATTTAGATGCAATTTTTTGCATACAAGCTCGAGTTTTTTTAGTTGTAGGCTCAGGAAAGGTACCATCTTTTAAATAGTTGAATATTGTTGCATACCATTCATAGAATTATCAGTATCACTCGATAACACCTCTTTTCTTTCATTGTCTATCAATGGTTTAGGGATCATTTGAACTTTAAATGTGAAGTCAACGAGAGGGTTGTAAGGAGATACAAGGGAAGCAACACTTTCCATTGCATCTGTGTGTTGATTATCCTTTCATGGTATGTTGTCTACTGTATATGATTCAAACTTGTCTAATAATATCATCATAATATCTCTATATCGGACAAGCTTATCATGTTTTTCTTGATATGTCATTTATTTGTTTGATAATTAAGAGTGAATCCCCAAATATAGAGATGTGTTTGAATTTTAATGCTAACACAACACATATACCGGCTATTAAAGCCTCATACTCCATAGTATTATTTGTACATAGGAATTTTAGACAGAAAGATAAAGGAATAGGCTTACCTGAAGGAGGAATTAATATAACGAAGACTCTAAAGCCCGTTCTACACTTAGAACCATCGAAGTAAAATTCCCATGTTTCTTTATCTTTTTGAATAGCCAATACATTCTCATCTGGGAATGAGTCTTTGTTAGGTAATGCTAGGGGGGAAGGAGCATCAGCTAATTGGTTGGTCAAGGCTTGTCCTTTAATTTCTTTTTGTGAGACAAACTTAAGGTCAAACTCAGTTAACAATATAACCCACTTAGCTAAGCATCCTAATATATCCGTTTTACTAAAAAGATGTTTTAAGGGGTCAAACTTTGTCATGACATGGATTTTGACATTTAGTAAATAATGTCTCAGTTTACTAGTAGCGAACACAAGGGCCAAATATTGTTTCTCTATTGTCATGTATCATGTTTCATAATCAATCAATGTGTGGCTAATTTAATAGACATGATGTTCCTTATCATTATCATCTTGTTGAGCCAACAATGTTGTAAGAACATGGGCCGATGTTACAGTGCAAAGGATGAATGGCTTGTGTTGCATAGCAAGTTCTAAAACAGGTGGAGTAACAAGATAATCTTTTAAACTCTCAAAGGCCTGCTTACAATCCTCATTCTAGTTAAATTGAACAACTTTCTTAAGGAGTTGCGTGAATGGTAATGTTTGACCTGCTAAGGAAGCTATGAAATGATAGATATCCTGAATCCTTCCTTGTAACGTATGTAATTGAGAGATGCTTCTAGGTGGCGAAATGCTAATAATAGCATCAATTTTCTTTGTGTTCACCTCAATCCCCCTATGAGATACGACAAAACCTAGAAGTTTTCCACTATCTACACCAAAGACACTTTTTTTAGATTTAATCTCATGTATTTTCGCATTCGCTCAAATATTTTATGAAGAAAATGTACATGGTCTTGTCAAGCTAAAGATTTGGCTAGAATTTCATCAACATAATCTTCCAAGATCTTATGTATGTAATCATGAAATATCAATGTCATAGCTCGTTGATATGTTGTGCCTACATTTTTCAATCCAAAAGGCATGAGTACCCAATAGAATGTTTCCCAAGTGGTCGTAAAAGCAGTTTTGTACTGATCTTGAGGATTGATAAAGATTTGGTTATATCCAGAAAATCCATCCATGAATGACAAGGCATGTCCTGCTATTGAGTCTACTATCATGTCGATATTAGGAAGGGGAAAGTCATCTTTTAAAGATGCTTTATTCAAATCTCTAAATTCTATACACATCGTAATATAATTATTAGGTTTTGCAACTACGATAATATTTGAGATCCATAGAGAATAATCAATAGGTTAGATAAATCCAACATCAAGAAGCTTCTCAATTTCGGTCTTAACTAGTAATGCTATCTTAGGATTCATCTTTCATATTTTCTATCACATAGGTTTAGCATCTTCCGCAAGCACTATATTATGTGTTACAATATTAGCATCATTTCCTAGCATGTCTGAGTAAGTCCAAGTAAAGATTTTGGGAAAGTCATGAAGTAAGGTTGCATGATCTTCTTGTTCATCTTCATCAAGGCACTTCCCTACTTGAATTTATTGCTCCTTGTTATTGATATCCATTGGTATATTGATTGTATCTCCCAAAGGAAGTGCTTTTGGTTTTGATATTTTAGGATTATATTCTTCTTTGTCCTTGATACTTTTATTGCTTGCATTTTCTTCATCAACTTGTTTATTGCTAACCATAGCACATGTAACCCGTTTCTTTGTGAGAGTGGTGAATGATTTATCATAGACTCCTATCATTTCTTTCAAAGCTTCATCATTCTCAAAGTATTCCAAAGACTCATTAGAATTTATATCAATCAACTTAGGATGCTTCAAGGTGAGAGTTGGTTTACTAGAGTTTCATATGATAGTATTGACATTGAGTGAAGGCCATTTTGTTTCTTGTGTGCTAGGCTCAATAGGAATTCACACATCCTTTTCCATTATAACCAATATGTTTCACGAGCTCATAACCTCTCCCATAAATTCTTTCCATTTCTTTAGGGTTTGGTGGTTATTGATAATATATCTCATCAAAATTTGTTGTATAGATTGTGTCTTATTCTAAGGTAGATGAGGTAGATGGTTGTGAGATATCCTTAGAATTTTGTGTTGACATTACCATTGGTTGCTTTTTCTTTTCAATATTTTTGGCTGTAATCTTATATTCTCCCATGAATGTTGGAATGAAATCCAAGGAACCCCAATCATCTTCCAACAACTTAGTAAGTTCATCAATGTCCATTTTATTGCAAGAATGGAAAGAATGAAGGTGTTTTCATTGATTTCAATCGGTCAATTAGTTATCAACTAGTTGTTTTTGTCATTAGTGTCATGGATGCAGTTTATTGGCTATATATGTCAAGGATATTGAGAAAATTGTATTGAATAAAGATTGTAGGTGTTCAAGGTTGCTCTGGGTTTCACTCCATGATTTTCTCCTATATTTGTGTCATTCAGATATGTTGATCATGGTTGTTGGAAGCTGCTATATCTAGATTTTTGGCTATTGATTCATTGTACAATGTGAGTTATGTTTGCCAGTTGTGAACTATAGTTTTTCGTGTTTCTAGTTGAGGTCTGGGAGAAATGTTATTGGTCTGGATTTCTCTTTTCTAAAGTCTTATGACTTGCAATTCTAGAGTTGACTTGTTTTGATTGTATTGAAGATAATTTTGGTATCTGGAAGGCTCGTGCCTAATTTTTCTATGTGTTTTACACTGGTTTGGCTAACCTTGTGTTAAACACTACCTTCGAAGTTGATGAAGCATGTTGGATCTATTTGGGTCCTTATGAAGTGTTTGTTTGGGTCGCCCACATTCTAATTCCACCCTAGGATTTTTTGGCACCAACCTAATTTGAAATTTAGATGGTCAACTTCGAATATGTTTCAAAGTTGAAGATGGTATAAATACAAGATGAGTTAGTGGCGAGAAAAAAATAGAAAGAGGAAAGAGAGATAAGTGCAAAGAAATAGAGAATATAGATGTGAGATTTATGTGAATCAGTGAGTGTGTGTGATGCGAGTGTGGCAGATCAGTGTGAATCCTAAATGTTGAGTTTATAGATACAATGAGAAGAAAGTGTACTCTATCATTCATGTGTGTCTACAAGTGGTTGAGAAAATTGTGGTGGATTTCTCTGTTGCATTGAGATTGTCTTCTCTCTGTAACGTATCTCTTTTATCTTCTCTGTATCTCTATGGTAGTGAGCCCTCTGGGTTGTTAGCCCTATTGGACAGTGAGTCCTTGTTTTGACAGTGAGCCTTGTTTCTCAGGTAGTGAGCCTCTTGTAATCAGTTTTGATATTCTTTATAGTTTGAGTTAATCCTCACTGTGGTTTTTCCCTTATTGGTTTTTCCATGTAAATCTAGTGTTATTATGTTTTTGTGATGGTTTTTAGTTTATGTATTAGTATTTAATGTTTAATCATTTAAGAACTATTAAGGATTAGTTCTAGTGAATGAATTAAGATTTAAATCTTTAAAAATTGATTCACACCCCCCTTTTCAATTGTCTTGTTCAAAAATTGGTATTAGAGCTTGGTTCCTTGGTGAAGAGCTTGACTGCTTGAGGAAGGTCCGAGATGGCTAGAAAAATGACTTATGATTATCTGAGGTTCGATGGAACTAATTATGCTATATGGAAAATATTGATGGAAGAATATCTAGAGTATTGTGAATATGATGTGGAGAAAGATTACAAGAATCCTTACACTCCTCCTACTAATGGTTTGAGTACGACTGATGAGATTAAGGCACATGAAGTGAACAATAAGGTGAAGTACATTTTGAAGAACAGTCTGATACATTCCAAGTTGATTAAGGTTCAAAATCTAAAGACTACTAAGGAAGTCTAGGATGCTTTGGAAAGGGCACATGAAGGTGATGAAAGAGTCAAAGAGGAAAAATTGCAAAATTTGGAGACAGTTTGAGCTTCCACACATGTCTGAAGATGAGAATGTTAAAGCTTATGTATAGAGATTGGATGAGATAGTGGTCAAAACATGAGGACTTGGTGCTACTGTAGATGAAACTAGGATTGTAAAGGAGATTCTTAGAAATATTCCTAATTCTTACATCGAGAAGGTGTGTGCTATTGAACAGAGTATATACTATAAGACTTGCACTAAAGATCTATTATTGGGATTTCTGAAATCTTATGAAATGAGGAAGCCAAATATGAGGAATGGATGAAAATAAAAAATATCTTTTAGGGCTACAAAAGTTGAAGATCCGGATGAAAAAAAAATTCATGAGATAGAAGCTAACTTTGTGAGAAGGATGAGGAAAGGCTCCAGTAAGTATGAAAGCAAGTTACCCTTTAAATGATTTAGTTGTGGAGAAATGGTTCATTATGCTACAAATTGTCCGAAAAGAGCTAAGATGAATAAACAAAGATATGGGAAAGAAAAGAAGGGAAAGAAGATCAACAAAGCATATAATGTGAATGAGAATGCTAGTATATCTAACGAGGATTCTGATTATGAAGATCCTGATGAAAATGAATGCTTGTTCTTGGCTATAAAGGATGAACCCACTTCTGCTAATTCTGAAAAATACATGAAGGAAATCCCTTCGAAGAAGGAGAAAAATGAAGGTACTATTATCTTTTCCCTACATTCTAAACAATAAAAGAACTATTGGGTAGTTGAAAATGGTTGTTCACATCACATGACTGGTGATAAAAGTAATTTTTTTAAACTTGAAAAATATGATGGAGGCTTGATTATGTTTGGAGATGATACTGGTGCTAAATTTTGTGGGTTAGGTTCAATAAGTTTTGATGGCAAGCATAATACTGATGATGTCTACTATGTTCAGGGTTTAAGGCATAATCTTTTGAGTGTTGGAAAAATGTGCAGTAAGGGATATGATCTTGTGTTCAAGGATGAGAGATGTGAAATATAGAAAGTATCTGGAACGTTGATTGTTGCAGGAAAGAAATATGAAGGAAATATCTATCAACTTAAGGGTGCAAATGGACGATGCTTTATGACTCATATTAATGATAGTTGGTTATGGCATCAGAGAATGTGCCACATGAATTTTGATAACTTGGCAAGGGTTAGTGAAATTTAGTCCGTGAGAAACTTACCAAGGATTACAAAGCCTATTAATGTTATTTCCAGGAATTGCCAGTTTGGAAAGCAAGCAAGAAGTTATTATAGATCAAAGGAACAATCTACTACTAGACTATTGGATTTAATTCATATATATCTCTATGGTCCTACAAGAGTGAGAAGTCAACAAGGTGAAAGGTACTTTATGCTTTTGATTGATGATTATTCTAGATATACATGGGTTACATTTCTTAGAGAGAAATTGGATGTATTAGATAGATTCAAGACATTCAAAGTTATGGTTGAAAATGAAGTGAATTTGAGGATAAAATGATTAAGGTCCAACAGAGGTGGAGAATTCACCTCCCATGAGTTTAATATGTTTTGTGAAGTGCATGGAATAAAGAGACAATTATCTACTCTGAGAACTCCTCAACATAATGGAGTTGTTGAAAGGAAAAACAAAACAGTTCAAGAGGCTACTAGATCAATGATTACTAAGGCTGGTTTACTGGAAGTTTACTAGAGAGAAGTTGTACATATTGCTAGTTATGTATGTAATCGAGTTTAAGCAAGAGAAAACAATACAAAGACCCCCTATGAGCTATGGCATGGAAGAATTCCTACTGTTAAATATTTCAAGGTATTCAGAAGAAAATGTTATATCAAAAGAGATGAAGAAACTTTGGGTAAGTTTGATGCAAGAAGAGATGAAGACATTTTTCTTGGATACTCTACTAAAATCAAAGCATACAAATGTTTCAATAAAATACTAAGAAATATTGTAGAAAGTGCAAATGTCAAGGTTGATGAGACAGTGAAGAATTCAATTGACATTGATGGATATGTATCTGATGAAATTGATTGTGTAAGAATTGAAGAGATTTTGGAAAAAAAAGAAAAGGATGAGCAAGAGAAGCAAAATGAACATAATGAAAGACCATAAGAAGCTCTGGTGGTGTCACCTAAGACACATAGATATGTGTAGAAGAATCATTCAGAAATTCAGATTATTGGAGATAAGACTAAAGGAGTGTTGACTAGAAGTAGAGCTACTGTTGAAGTAACTTTGTGTTTATTTTCTGAGATTGAACCGAATACTGTATGTGAAGCATGTAAAGATGAACATTGGATGGAAGCCATGAAAGAACTTATGTGGATTGAGAAGAATCAAACTTGGGAATTGGTCCCAAGACTGGTAGATAAAAAAATTATTGGATCGAAGTGGGTATTTAGAAATAAGTTGAATGAGAATGGATAAGTGGTTAGGAACAAATCAAGGCTTGTGTGTAAAGGTTACTCACAAGTATAAGGCATAGATTTTTAGAAAAAAATTCCTTCAGTAGTAAGAATGGAAGCTATAAGGATGTTCTTAGCATTTGCTACTCATAAAGATTTCACGGTCTATCAGATGGATGCCAAGTCAACATTTTTGAATGGTGAGATAGAAGAAGAGGTCTACATGGTACAACCAGAAGGTTTTCAATTGTCAGATCAATTGGATATGGTGTGCAAATTGAATAAAGACTTATATGGATTGAAGAAAGCTCCTAGAGCTTGGTATGCAAGGCTATACATGTATTTGATTTAGTAAGGTTTCAACAAAGGTATGGCAAATAGTAATTTGTATTTTAAGATTGAAAATGACAAAATCTTGATTGTAGTTGTATATGTTGATGACATTATTTTTTGAGGAAATGAAAATATGTGCAAGATGTTTGCAGAAGAGATGCAAAAAGAATTTGAAATGTCTATGTTTGGAGAGATGAATTTCTTTCTTGGGCTACCGATTAATCAAATAGAGAAAGGAATTTTTATTTCATAGTCTAAGTATGTGAAAGAATGTTGAAGAAGTTTGGGATGGATGGTTCCAAACCGGTATGTACTTCTATGGTGACTGGTTGCAAATTGGGTAAAGATGATGACTCACCTAAGGTTGATCAGAGCAAGTATAGATCTATGATTGGTGGACTATTGTATTTGAATGCTACTAGACCAGATATTATGCATCATGTATGTCTTATGGCTAGATTTCAAGAAGATCCTAAGGAAACACATGTTGATGTTGTTATAAGAATATTTAGATATTTGAATGGCACTCTAGATTATGGGTTATGGTATCCTAGAGATACTGACTTTACACTAAGTTCCTATACAGATGCAAATTGTGGTGGATGTGTAGATGACATAAAGAGTACAAGTGGTGGTGCATTCTTTCTTGGTTGCAAATTGGTGGCATGGTTGAGTGAAAAGCAAGATTCAATCTCCTTGTCTACTGTTGAAGTTGAGTATATTGTTGCTACATCATGCTATACACAAATTCGATGGATGAAACAAACATTGAAAGATAGATCACAATGGTGTATCATGATCCTATTTCTATCTTATGTGATAATACAAGTGAAATTTACATTTCAAAGAATCATGTGATGCACTCAAGGACGAAGCATATATCTATCAGGTATCATTTCTTGAGAGAGAAGGTCATGGAGAATGAAGTAAAAATTGAATATGTTCCAACAAAGGATCAAATTTCTGATATATTTATGAAGGCTCTTCCTAAAGATACTATTGAGTATCTCTGGGAGAAGTTAGGGGTTATTACCCCTCCTTTCCTAAACTAAGATGCATATGGAGATGCATCAGTTAGATGGATCTATGGATTTATCTTTCTTCTGGACTGATTTTTTGGTGGCTACCTCTCAGGGGGAGTAGGTAGCGTCAGGTGTTGTCATTGAGAGTATTTTGTTTTTTAATGTCAAAGAGGAAATCAATGTAAAATATCTTTTTCCTTTGCCATTGATGTCAAAGGGGGAGAGGAAGCATGTGAAAAAGAGAGGAAGCATGCAAAAAAATTAAGAAGAAAACAAATAAAAAGAGGAAGAATATAAAATATTATCTACTAAGGAGGAGAAACATAAAGAAAAATATTGGGAAGTGTATTCAGAGCTAGTATGGTGTCTTTGATGGTTTTTCACATCATGTGTTTCCATCAATGACAAAGGGGGAGATTTTTGCAAGAATGGAAAGAATGAAGGTGTTTTAATTTATGTCAACTGGTCAATTGGTTAACAACTAGTTGCTATTGTCATTAGTGTCATGGATGTAGGTTATTGGTTGTATATGTCGAGGATATTGAGAAAATTGTATTGAAGAAATATTGCAAGTGTTCAATGGTTGTTCCAGGTTTTTCTCTGGGATTTGGTCCTATGTTTGGGTGGTTCACATATGTTGATCATGGTCATTGGAAGTTACTATATCAAGATTTTTGGTTGTTGATTCATTATACAGTTCGAGTTATGTTGACCAGTTGTGAACTATGGTTTTTTGTGTTTCTGTTTGAGGTTTGATTGAAATGTTGTTGGTCTAGATTTCTCTTTGTTAAAGTCTTATGACTTGTGGTTCTAGAGTTGAGATTTTTTATTCTATTGAAGATAATTTTGTTATCTAGAAGGTTCATGCATAATCGTTCTATGTGTTTTACATTGGTTTGGCCGACCTTGTGTTAAACACTACCTTCAGAGTTGATGAAGTGTGTTGGATCTATTTGGGTCCTTATGAAGCATGTGTTTGGGTCACCCTCATTCTAATTCCACCCTAAGATGTTTTGGTGCTGGCCTAATTTGAATATGAATTTGGATGGCCAAATTTGGATATGTTTCAAAGTCGAAGATGGTATAAATATAGGATGAGTTAGTGGTGAGAAAAAATATAGAAAGAGGAAAGAGAGATAAGTGCAAATAAATAGAGCAGATAGATGTGAGATTGATGTGAATTAATGAGTGTGTGTGATGCAAGGGTGACAAATCAGTGTGAAGCCTAAATGCTGATTTTCTTGATGTCGTGAGTAGAAGGTGTAATCTATCATTGATGAATGTCTGGAAGTGGTTGAGCAAATTGTGGTGGATTTATCTGTTGTATTGAGATTGTCTTCTCTTTATAACTTATCTCTTCTATCTTCTTTGTATCTTTGTGGTAGTGAGCCCTCTGAGTTGTTAGCCTTGTTGTTCAGTGAGTCCTAATCCGGATAGTGAGTCCTTGTTTTGGTAGTGAGCCTTGATTCTCAGGCAGTGAGCCTCTTGTAATCGATTTTGATATTCTCTATAGTGTGAGTTAATCCTCACCATGGTTTTTCCCTTATTGGGTTTTCCACATAAATCTGGTGTTATTGTGTTTGTGTGATGGTTTTCAGTTTCTACACTAGTATTTAATGTTTAATCATTTAAGAAGTGTTAAGGATTAGTTCTGGTGAATGAATTTATATTTAAATATGTGACAATTGATTCACCCCCCTCTTAGTTGTCTTGTTCAACACGTTTCATGTTCTTTTTCTTCTTTTGTAACTTCCTGCGGTGCACCAAATTTTGGTGCTTCTTGTTCTTCTCTCTCAACCATCAAGCAACTTTCAGGTTCGAGATCAACTTTTAGTGTGTATACTTTGTTGTTATAGACATACTTCATGACATGATGCAGAGTAGAAGGCACACCATTCATTTCATGAACCCAAGGTCTTCCTAAAAGGAGATTATAAGAAATATCTTAGGACATAACGTGGAACAAAGTTTGTAATGTTACTTTCCCCACTTTGATAGGTAAGGTGATGATTCTGAGTGGTTGTTTTCCTATGTTATCAAATCCAAAAATAGAAAAAGAATCGGGTTTGATGTTTCTTTTGCTCACTTTGATCTTTTCCAAAAGGCTCACACTATAGACATTCAAGGCCAAACCATTGTCAACAAGGGTTCGTTTTATCGCGATTTGATTCACCTGAACTATTATATTGAAGGCTTCTTGTTTTTTTTTCTGAATTTCTAAGGGAGGTAACTCACTCTAGTGAAAAATTGTGTCTAAGTTCATTTCATTCATTCCTTAAATTAGTGTTGCGACATCGTTTGAACTAGTGTTAGAAGGAATCATAACTTATTGCAAAGCCTCTTGAAGCATGCTATGATAACTCGGTGATGTTTGAAGCAGTTCCCATAGAGAAATATTAGTAGGAGTATTCTTAAGTTGTTCAATAAGATTATATTCATTTCCATTATTTGCAATCAAACGAGGAGCACTAGGCAAGATGGGATTAGGCAAGGGTAATGAAACAAGAGTTGTTTATTGTTGCCTATTGTTCCTTGTATTGTAGGTATGTGCAACGGTATTATAACTTGTTTTTTATGAAGCATTACCATTGTCAAATGAAGTCTTATTTCTTGGTGGTTCAAGGATGAGAACAAGTTTATTTTGAACTTGTGGTTTTTGCGAAAGAGGATAAATTATGAGTTGTGTTGTGATGGTATTAACGTCTTTGTATTTTTTTTGTCATGACAAGCCTTAGTGGATGAACCTTGCGAGATGAATTCCTCAAGGGCTTCATCTAACATGTCAAATTCATCACTACTAAAAGGCTTGAGGGATAGGTTAACCTTTAATAGGAAACTTGACATAACTTTTCTTTCCCTAAGGGTCTCGTTTAATGCTTTTGCTATTTTTTTCTTTTGTTTTTTTTCTAATGAATACAAAATCTAATCTAATTTGTCTATTGATGCAATAATTCTAAAAATGCAGAATTCTAATGCTACTTATAACTAAAATATGCAATAGATGATTTTTCTAATGTTGCTAAATCTATTAAATAAACAAGAATTTGAATGCAAAAAAAATCTATTTTAGACTATTACTTCTCAGGTTTCATAACAAAGACAAAAATGCTTATCAAAAACCAAATACTACTCATAATTTTTGTTGTCAAAAGTTGTATAGGGACTCATTCGCCACTAAAGGCGAATGGGTCCTAGTCTACGTATTTGCAGAAATGAGGAAGGGACCTAAAACACTAGAACATACCCATAAGTTTTGTTGATCAGGGTGTCCAGGGACTCATTTTCCACTAAAGGCGAATGGGTCTTAGTTCTAGGGTTTTCTGGGTTTGATTTTAGTTTTTTTGAGTTATTTCTATGTATATGTTGTCTCAAATCTGTAATAGTGAATTTTGTAACAAATTTTTTAGATATGAGGTCTCTACATACAACTTTTACTATGATGAAATGATGACTAAGATGAGTAAATCTAGAATGCAATTTGAATCTAAATGCTTGAATGATGATCTCAATGTGAACAAGATGGAAAACTAAATCAAATTTAAAGCACTTTTTCATATTTGTAGTGAGTATAAGCAATTTAAACATGCAATTTTACTCTAAATGCAATATTCACTAATGCATAATGAGGAAACCCTAAAATGTAATGCAAAATTAATGCAAGATAGGATATAGGGTTTGAATGCACTCCAAATAAAAAACTAAGATGTTCAAAAAGGGGTTGGGTTCACCAAAATGAAACATAGAGAAAGGGAGAATGCTATGGAGTCTAACCCCCTTAATAAGCCACAAATCTGAATATACCTCTTGTAGGCTATAAATAGGATGATTATAGAAGATGGAATCACTTAGGAAACAAGTCCTTAGGATTGGTTGTATGTCTTGTGCATCTCCCAACACCTAGAATCCCTCATGATTCTCCATAGGAATTTATCATCAACCTTCACTAATGCTTGATCTTGGACACAAAATGAGCTTGAAGACCTTGTAATGCTACTCCAAACTTCACTTTTTCTTGCTTCTTGACAATGAATTCTTGATCTCTTGAAAGTTCTTTATTTCTTAGTTGGCTTGAAATATTCTTCTAGTTGAAATTATGTAAATAACCTTGTATTTATACTTAATTTGAGAATTAACCTTGAAATTCAAATAATTCAAGCTGACACTAGATCTATAAATGAAAATTATTAAAATCCCACTAGAATCAAATTCAAAAAGGAGATCCTTATTAAGGGAGGACCCATTTGACACCTAGGGTGAATGGGTCCTAGCACCAATTTCTAGGATCTCAAACTTTCCTAATTAAATATTTTACAATTTGAATTATGGGTGTCAGGATGGATCCTCAAAAGGTGCCACAAATAAGGATTAAATTTGAATTAAAGGGGCTAATTAACTCTAATTAACCACGGGAAGGTGCAAAAAGATTGGGAGCCAAATTGTGGAAAAAATTTAAAAAACTTGTGATAGGCTATAACACGAGCATGTTATAATGTGCTCACGTTATGGCTTGGTGTGACTAAGCCTAAGGCTTATCCACATTGAGCCTAATGTGAGCACATTATAGGTTATTAAAACAAAAAAAAAGAAAATCGAATTCATTTTTACTGACTCTTGTTTTAGCTGTCCATGGCCAAAAACCCTTTTTCTTGCATGCTCACATTTTTGAAGGAGATTTTTTTGCATTTTTGTCATTAATTTGTTGTAAGTTCATCACTAGGATTCTACCACATCGACAGGGAAGTCGAATAAGTAAGTATTGTTTGTTTTTGTTGTGAATTTGTTAGTTTTAGGTTGTTTTTTATATTCATTTGTTTAATTTGTAGGAAATGATAATGATCTTGAAAACCCTCTTGAAAACCCTCCTGAAAATCCTCAACAACCAGAGTAACAAGAACATGAACCAAATCCTCAACAACCACAACAAAAATCTCCTCCACCAATCCATCAACATCCTCGTAGCACTCAACAAAATTTAATGGGGGTAATTGAAAACAATAAAAAACATATTGAGGAGTTAATCACGGGGTTGAACGATCTAGTAGGTTCAACCAGGGAAAGAAGAAAAATTGCAAATTCACTTAAAGAAATGTTAAAAAATTTAGATGCAATCAACAAACAATTAAGTGGTTGGCAATATAGGAGGTAGGCGGCTAGGAATTTTTATGCAAATAAATTATCATATAAAGAAGTAAAAGATGAAAAAATTACAAAATTATATTTGTATTCATTATTCATCGACCCACACACAAATCAAAATCTTGATCTCAATACGAAGAGGTTTCCTATCCATTGGTGCCACCACCAAGGGATTAGGAACTATTTTTGGGATAGGTGGTACATGGTTTTTGATTACCCACCATGCAACAATTGTGAAGTCCCACAATATTTCTTAAGGAAACTCTATTGTGAGTTCATCCTGAACAAAATCCAAAATTACTTTGATATAAGGGACTTCCAAGGGAGAGGTGGGGGGTCAAATCAAGATAGACTTGGTTCATGACAGGATCCTAGGAGGCAAGAAAGATGAGCTCTCGCTAGTCTAGATCATGAGCACATCGTTATTCCTTCCATTGAGAAGGAGAGTGCTGAGGTAGACACTTTGCAGGCTATCAACTCTTTGACCCAGAGTGTCATCCAACATGCCATTTCTATAGTACAATTCCATCTAGGAGAGTCTTCGAGTGGTAGGCTTCCACCCCATTCATGTCAGGTTTATGGGGAAACTTGTACATATGACCCCACCAACACTCAGGAAGCTGCTACGTAGGATACGTTTGCAACTATGGAGATGGCGAGGGCAACAAAAATTTTGAATGAGGCTTATGACATTGATACTCAGGTAACTGTTAGCATGTTCATTGAATTTAATTTATTAAATTTCATTTTTGAAATGCAAGATTAACTAATTTAGTTTTATGACTGTAATAAAATTTTAGGGTCACAGTGTTGATACTGGATACACTGACCCTACACCATCTTATTACTCCACTGCATCTACCGTTGAGGTATGTAACTAGTAAACAATTATAAATTTATTACATTTTAATAGCATTGCTATATGAATGGTATTCTAATATCCAATTTTGGATGTTGAATAGGCTAATATTGGAGGTTTTGTGGGAACACCTCACAGTGCCAGCAAAGTTAGATAAACCTACATGTAGGTAATAGAATAAAGAGTTTAACTAATGAATTGTACTTAATATATTTGTGTAGTTTATATTCATATCATTGATTAGATTGCATTGCACATCTTTCAAACTCAAAGTATTACTTCACACTCCATAACTAATAACTAGATGTTGATAGATGAAAATTTTTCAACTACAATATAGTTGTTTAGAAAGTCAACATAAGCAGTGATACAATTACTTCGCATAGTATAAGTAATAACTAGGAGTAGCTGCCAATTCCATTTGCTTGCCATGGCATTCCATGAGACCACTTTTTACTGAGGCATCTTTTCAAATAGTTCACTTCCTTTTCTATGCTATGGATGCTTGGAAGAAATATATGAAAGAATAATAGTAAGCAATAGCATAGACAAGGCAATGAGTTGTTTGAAAAAATTCCTCAAAGAAATGTGGTCTCATGGTGATGTCCATCACCATGAGACCCAATTTCTTTGAGGAATTTTTTCAAAAGCTCACCTTTTCTATGCTACCACATTTTCCATACATGTCTACCAAAGCATTTTATCAAACAATTCACTTCCTTGTTGCTATGGCTAAAAGCCTAAAAAAAGGTGCTTTCCAACAAACTATGGATTCTTGGAAAAAAATCTATCAAAGAATAATAGTAAGAATAGACAAGGTAGTGAGTAGTTTGAAAAAATGCCTCGAAGAAATGTGATCTCATGGTGATGGAATGGAATTCCATCACCATGAGACCACATTTCTTAGAGGCATTTTTTCAAACAGCTCATCGCTTTTCTATGCTATCACATTTTCCATACATGTCTACCAAAGCATTTTATCAAACTACTTGAACTTCCTTGCTGCTATGGCTAAAAGCCTAAAAAAGGTGCTTTCCAACAAACTATGGATGCTTGGAAAAAATCTATCAAAGCATTATAGTAAGTGTGCCGTAGAAAATTGAACCCTCTTGAGAAAAGAGACAATTTCACGAATAATTAGACCCACTTTTAAGTACCCTTGCATCATTTATTCTTCAAAATAGCATTTATAGGCCCCTAAGACTCATTTTTTTTATCTAGAGGCCCATTTCACCTAAAAAATCACTTAAATCCCAAAAAACAACACTTAATTATTTCATATCTTGAAAACCCACCTTCAAAAATCAATAGTGGGACCCATTCGCCACCTTGGGCAATGAGTCCCCTCTGGTGGGACCCATTCGCCAAGGGTGGCAAATGAGTCCCTTTTGAGGGAAAACTCAATTATGAGCGGGAATTTAATTAATTCAACTTAAATTTCTGGTGAATGTCGGCCTCTTAGGTCTAAATAATGATAAAATTAGGTGTTTTTGCCTATAAATACTCATTTTAAGTCATTTCACAAAAGCAATTTCTAAATTCAAGTCTTCTACAACAAGTTTCATTAGTAAATTTGAAGTTTTAGGGAAACAAACTAGGGTTTTTGTAGCTCTTGAAGCTCACTTTTTGGATCGAGATTCAACATTGCAAAGGGTTGATGATGGATTCCTATGGTGAATCATAAAAAAATCTAGGTTGAGGAGATGCAACTAGCTATCAAATCACACCTAAAGACTTGGTTTCAAAGTGAGTCCATCTTCCATTTTCCCTCTATCTTCAGATTAAGGTTTTCATTTCATTTACATTCCATTTGCATGACATTTATCTTTATTTTTGATGTGTTGTAAGATTTCTAGGGTTGAGATCTTGCATCACTCAAACCACATTTGCATTTTTTATTCTAGCTCAATAGAATAGGGTTTTTGACATACTTCAGATTTTCCTAGTCTTTAATACATCTAAGGCTAGGGTTTTATGCATATTTTTCTCTATTCAAGGTTTAATTACCCAACTAGGGGTTTAACCAAGGAAAACCCCCCATTAGACAAATAATTTTAAGTTGTTTTGCAAGAATTTTCTGAGATCCTAACTTGGGTTTCCATCAGAAAGTGTTGTACAGGTGTCAAGGTGTAGAATAAAAACTTGAAATCAGAGAAATTTGAAAGTGGACTAATTCACCATGCATGGAAAATGAGTCCCTCCTAAGGTGCAATTTTGAGTTAGATGCAGATCTAGACACACAATTGATAGAAAATAGTTTGTGTAGAAAAATCCTAACCTAGGACTAATTCGCCCAGGGTGACGAATGAGTCGTAGTCAGCTCAAAATCAAGTTTTGTCAGATTTATAGATTTCTCTCCAGTTCTCTTCAACCTATCAGGTGCACATATTCTGAGATTTTTCTTTCTGTTTAGTTTAATCTGCATTTTCATTCATCATTCTAAGCTTTTTGCAAACATCATTGTGTTTTCAAACATTACATAAATCTTTGATCTTGCATTCACAATCAATCCATTTCATAGCTTAGTTGCATTTAGATCATTTCATTTAGCATAAATAACATAATACATTGCATGATTTGAGTGAACCTACCTAGACTTTTGAGTGGGGTTTATCTCTCTCCTTTTAGGTGAAACATCCTAAGAGTGCAAGAGTAGCCTATAAGCCCTACCCAAAAATCTATGGTTTAGTAGGCAATAGCATAGACATGGCAATGAGTAGTTTGAAAAAATGCCTCAAAGAAATGTGGTATCATGGTGATGGAATGCCATTCCATCACCATGAGACTACATTTCCTTGAGGCATTTTTTCAAATAGCTCACTGCCTTTTCTATGCTACCACATTTTCCATATATGTCTACCAAGCATTTAATCAATCTACTCACTTCCTTGCTGCTATACAAATCCCAAATTAGGGCATGCTTCTTTTCCACCCAAACCACAGATGCTTGTGAAAAAATTTTCATCAAAGCATAATAGTATAATAAGATAGATTAGCAAGGAGTAGTTTGAAAAATTGAAGAATGAGTCTCCGGTGATGGAACACATCACCATGAGACCACATTTCTTTGGAGGCATTTTTCACAAACAACTCACCACCTTTCTATGCTACCACATTTTCCACACATCACTGACTAAAACCCATTCTTGAATCTGACACCTGCCCACCAGCTGGCTGGCTTGTAATGACACAAGCAGTGAGTAGTTTGAAAAAATGCCTTGAATAAATGTAATCTCATGGTGATGGAATGCCATTCCTTCACCATGAGACCACATATTTTGAGGCATTTTTTCAAACAACTCACTTCCTGAAGAATAGAAACCAACCCCTTAGCCAAAATTCCCCTCCAAATTCTTTTCAAGGTCCTCATCCTCATCCTCAATTTACCAATCCATGGAACCTTCCACCTTTTATTCCACTTGTTCATGTCCCCACCCCCCCCTCTTAATGTCATGATCCCCCTCCATATCATAACCAATACCACACTATACCATTGACCCCTATCTCATCGATATAATACCATAGAGAAGGAAATTAACTATTTGAAAAAAATCCTCAAAGAAATGTGGTCTCATAGTGATGGAATTCCAACACATTTGTTTGTAATGGAATTCCATCACCATGAGACCCCATTTCTTTGAGGAATTTTTTCAAATAGTTCACCGCCTCCTCTATGCTACCACAATTATCGTACATGTCTATCAAAGCATTTTATCAACTGGTTCACCGCCTTGCTGCTATGGATAAAAGCCTAAAAATAGGTGCTTTCAAACAAGCTATGGATAGGGAAAATAGTAAGTATGATAGTTAGAAATATATAGTTTAATAAGTACTCAAAATTTTGTTCATTATCTCATACATTATAAGCCATGACGTGCATCACTATTGTAGTTTTCGTGATTGAATAATTTGTTGTTTTATTTTCAAATGTTGGAAGCGGATCCACCTCTACATGTTCATAGGGAAATGGAGCTTGGTGTTTCATTTTCTATAGACTCCTCGATGCCTCTCACAGAGGTATGAGGTAGATTACTAAATTTCAATTTACATTTGTTGTTATAGCTGTTAATTAGTGAAAAATAAAACTATTATTAATTCGTAGTTTAATTTCTCTTTGAATGGTTTCTACAAGGCTTCAACACTCCTCAACATGGGAACGTGAATATTTCCCTCGAGGAGAGTGATCGTCTAGTGGTAGTAAGTGATTATTTTGTTAAATATATCAATTTTTATAATGTAATTTCTATATATTAATGTCTTTACTTGTTATTGTAACAAATAAAACTTGACCAACAACTAAACCCTAGGAGGAGCACTAGGAGCACTCCTCAACCTTAGAATAAAAAAGTGATAGACTTATCGCCATCTGGTCGACAAGCGAAGGGAAAGAATTTGTTTCAAGAGCATGGAGAGCAATGACTTTTGATTCTAGAGCCCTTTATTGTATGCCTATATGACATTTTTGAACATATTTTGTATTGGATATATTTGAAATTCTATGCCTATATGGCATTCTCATAAGCCTATATGGCTATTTTGTATATAGTTTATACTTATATCGACATATATTGATGTATGCCTACATGGCTATTTGGTTAATACAAATCCTTTTTATTGATGGTTCCCATATTTGCATTATAAATCCATGGTTCAATAGATATGAGTTATGGGTATTCATGTGTATACTTTATAAAATATGTGTATACTTTGTGACTTACATATATTCCAATGTATACTTTACGACTTACGTGTTTTCATGCTATACCTTGTATCCATGCATATACTTTGTATTAATTTATGTATACTATGTATTTGTGTGTATACTTCAAGGCTTATGTGTATTTGAGTACTTTTTCTTCCCTTATTCACATGTATGCTTGACTTATTCACGTGTATACTTATTAAGTGGTTAGCCCTAGCAATGATCATTGTTGTCCTTCATGGTTTGTCTTGAATATTTATTGATTAATGCTAAACAACTTCAATATTTCTAGGAATACTAGTAGAGTTACAAATTACAAAATTGTACAAATTGAAAAGAAAATATTAACTGTAAATAAATGTACTAATTATTAACTTGATAATTGATTAAGAATGAGTATATTATATATATATATCAAGAGATGAGCCTTATAGAATGGCAACTGCCAACTAGAAAATAAGCAAAGCATTCCCAATACTTTGAAAGCAATAATCCACCCAAAATTGCAACGAGAGATAAGGAAAATGAACCCAGATAGGCATAACTAAATAAAGAACAGTTCACCCTTCACAGCTTGGTGAAACCATTGTCAAACTTAGAAGATCTTAAAGATAAAGAAGAATTATGGTCTATATAATATAGAATTAGTACCCACTTTGATGACTACAAAAATTTCAACCATGGGCTTATCATGCTTTTTAAAATTTGGTAAGAAGGCTTATTTAAGATCCTTGAGAAATATATTTCCTAATGCTCCCTTGTTCTTCCATATCTCAATTCAGTTTAATTCAAAGAGTTCCATAAAATTCTTTATCTAAAAGCAAAAAAAACATTTTCAATTGGTATTCCATGAGATGTTTCATAAAAAGATTGTAGTATATTTAATATTTTGATTGGATCAACTAAATTAAGCAAAAGATACATAATCTTCACAACACTTGTAAAACATAATATTCATAGTAGATGATGAGTAGTTAACTTCTTGACACATTATCATACAAACATTTATCTTGAATAGTCTTTAAACATTTTCACAACATAATCCTCATAGTATAGAATGAATTGTTATGTTCTTGATCCATCACCATATAAACATGTCAAAATAAGTATATGTCAACTTTTTGCAATATTATTTCTTGTATAGGAAATGGACTTGGGAGAAAGCTTTATAATTTATAATACGAATAATAAATGGACTTGGGTGAAAACTTTATTTATCACACCAAATAATAAATGTATGTGAGAGCATCACTTGTTTCTATTAGACTCCAATTTTCAAGCATAGCAAATCATTTCAAATGAAAATGACAAAATGCTTCACAACCAAAGTTGTTAACCGAGGAAAAAATAAAATATTTCCAAGTTCCACAATTGTATGCATTTACAATTGGTTGTACATTTTTATAAGGGAAAACAAGGATAATTGAAAAAAATCTTGCACTTTCTATATATGAGGATGATCATATGCTTTTGTTGTGGAAAACTCAGACTTCTCAACTGGCGTGTGAATGTTTCTCTTTTTTATTGTTTTGCATGCCATCATAAGGGTCGAATGTATCTCAGAGTGATTCAGTGTGTTTGGGTGTGAAAGAGGACCATGCCTAGCATAAACATACCTATCGAGATGCATTCAAGCTGTTTGTTTGGACACACAAGTTGGAGAATGAAAGTTGCACCACTTTGCAACTTTACACTACTTGCATTTGACACTTTTTCCATCAATTGAAAACTAGACACCATAGGAAAAAAAATCTAAGATAAAAAAAACCAAGAGAGGTTATTGTAGAGGAGCCCAACATGATCTCATAGGCTCAGACGAAGAGTTCGTAAGCATCAAGGTTTATGAGTAATAGTCTGTCAAAGATTGCAACCATTTTTCACTTTGGACCCTTAAGGGATCGAGCCGGTTGAACGTAGCTCAGAGTGATTCAACATGTTTGAGTGTGAAAGAGGACCATGCCTAGTGTAAAAATACCCATCTGGATGTGTTGGAATAGTTCATTTGGTTACATGAGTTGCAGAATAAAAGTTGCACCACTTTGCAACTTTACACTACTTGCATTTGACACTTTTTCCATCAAGTGAAAAATGGACACCATAGGAAAATGACTCTGAGATAACAAAAATTGAGAGAGGTTATTGTAGAGGGGCCCAATACAATCCTATAGGCTCAAACGAAGATTTTTTAAGCATCACGGTTTATGAGTAATAGCTTGTCAAATATTGCAACCATTTTGCACTTTGGACCCTTAAGGGATCAAGCTAGTTGAATGTATCTCATAGTGATTCAACGTATTTTGGTATGAAAGAGGACCATGCCTAGTGTAAATGTACCTATCCAGATGCATTGGAATAGTTCATTTGGTCACATGAGTTGTAGAATGAAAGTTGCACCACTTTGCATCTTTACACTGCTTGCATTTGACACTTTTTCTATCAAGTGAAAACTGGACACCATGGGAAAATGACTATGAGAGAGGTTATTGTAGAGGGGCCCAACGCAATCTCGTAGGATCAAACAGAGAGTTTATAAGCAACACAGTTTCTAAGTAATAGCCCATCAAAGATTGCAACCATTTTGCACTTTGGAGCCTTAAGGGATCGAGTTGGTTGAACGTAGCTCAAAGTGATTCAATGTGTTTGGGTACAAAATAGGACCATGCATAGAATAAATGTACCCATCCAGATGCATTGGAACAATCCGTTTGGTCACACGAGTTGCAGAACAAAAGTTGCACCACTTTACAACTTTACACTGCTTACATTTGACACTTTTTCCATCAAGTGAAAACTAGACACCACGAGAAAATGACTTTGAGATAATAAAAACCAAGAGATATTATTATAGAGGGTCCCAACGTGATCCTGTAGGCTCAAACGGAGAGTTCATAAGCATCACTATTTCCGAGTAATAGCTCGTCAAAGATTGCAACCATTTTGCACTTTGGACCCTTAAGGGATCGAGCCGGTTGAACGTAGATTGGAGCGATTCAGTATGTTTGGGTGTGAAAGAGGACCATTCCTAGTGTAAATTTACCCATCTAGATGCATTGGAACAATTCATTTGGTTACACGAGTTGCAAAATGAAAGTTGTACCACTTTGCAACTTTACACTACTTGCAATTAACACTTTTTCCATCAAGTGAAAATTGGACACCACAGAAAAGTGACTCTGAGATAACAAAAATTGAGAGAGGTTATTGTAGAGGTGCCCTACATGATCCTGATGCCTCAGACAGAATGCCTATAACTAACACAGTCTTTGAGTAACAGACTATCAAATATTGTTGCCCTTTTACAATTTGGACTATTAAGGGATTACACTGCATGAATTACAAATGCTTGAGGGCAGCAATAAATTTAAAAATTTGAGTAAATATAATTATAAATTTTTATTTGAATAGATGGTATGCTATATTGATATTGTTATATAATTACTAGGTTGATTTTTTTTAATAAATAAAGTATTTATAATAAGTTAGCCAATTGGTGCTAGTTATAATAGGGAGAGAATAAAAGAAGAAAAAGAATGATTGGTAACCATCAATGGTTATTGTTTTCACATAGATTGCACCCGGATGCTAAGTTCGAATTCTCAACAATCTCATGAAACATGGAAACACCTTCAAGCCTGTGGGTATGCTCATAGTGAAGATGAATCTCTAGATTATGGATTGGCTCCCTTATGATTTTCTAATGAATAAATGGTTTCTTGAAGGAAAAGGGAAGAACGGCTTTGAAATAAATGGATAAATTGAATCCTAAAGTATGTTGATACACCTAAATGGAAAAGATGAGCAGGTTGATTCACAATTATTTCTCATAAAAATCTATTTTCACAACTCAAATTGGATAGTTTAATCACATAAGTATTTCATAAAAAGGCTTGAAAATCTATCCTTCATGAAGGAAAAGATAAATCGATAGCACAACCTATGGCCTATGATTAAAACTTCTTTTGTGCACATGCATCCATGAATGAGACATAAATTTAAAGGTTTTGAGATTTAAAACATTAAATTTGCATCCAAATCATCAACAAAGACAAAACGCCTGAAAGTGAGAAGGCTAACACTTGATTGCAATAAGAAAATTGAAGGAAATTCTACAAGTAACAATATCAAATGCCTTGTAATTTTTTTTGTATATATTAATAAATGTAAAAAGTGAGTTACAAGATCAATCTCTCTTTGCAGAATGCAAAGGAAAGATGCAAGAACTGAGAAAAAAGACTAAGCCTTTCTTAATATATACAATAGGTAACTCCAAAGTGCCAAGAGGTGGCACTAACAGCTAACTGAAAGTGAAAAATATCTCCAAACATATCTCCCATGAGCAAAGATGAAAATCCATGAAAACGGGAGTCAAAACTGATGTAAACTGAAAGATCAAGTGGTCAAACTTAGTCTGCATGATAGTCGACCCCAAAAGGCTCCTAAAGAGACTCCACCAACTGAAAATGGGACTTAAAAACCCCGTTGAACTCCACCTTTAACTCTGCATGATTTAAGGATGAAGGAATTAATCTAAACAAATAATAAAGTAAGCGATGATAGATCACTTTATTAAGTATTATGGATTTTTCTCTTTTTTTTGTATTTCATGACAAATAAATAAAGTAATTTATAAATTATTACTTTATTATTTGTTTACATTATACATTTTATTTCAAAACTATGCAAAATTAGGAAAGCCTAATACCATGGGTATTAGTTATAAGATAAATTTAAATCAATATGGAAAAATCAACCAAAAGGCTGACCACAAAATTAGGGAAAACAAAACCCTAGACCAAAACCTTGAGCCCTTCATTTCACATCATTTTCACTTAAACTTTTGGGTGAAGACTTGGTACCATGGATGCTTCTGGTTTGAGCTTTTAGAGGAACTGAATGTGGCTTTGAATGTATTCTCTCCACAGACAACTAAGGTAAGCCTCAAATTTTCATTTTTTGCTTACTTTTTGGTGATAAAATGCTTAATTCGAGCCCCCGTGAATGCAAAAAGTAATTAATGTAATTGTTTTCCCTATGCATTTTGTGTATAAAGGCTTCAAAAGCTTCATTATTTTTGTAAAATGAATAACTCTTAGCATTCTAGTTGTCATTTTCATTATTTTTGGAGCCCTTCTGTACTTCATGGCCATGGCTTCAATGAGATATTCTTTCTATCTTTTGAAAAGAAAAGAACATAAACCTTTCTTTGTTTTACTTTCCATAAAAGAAAAATGAAACACATTTCTCTTTCACATATATTTTCCTTTATACATAAGTGTTATTTTTGCAAATGTAGAGGTTTCTTGTATTTTAGTGGTTGCCTCCTCTCCATTTCTGGGTTCCATTAAAATGAAAGCTCTTTGAGTCTTAAAGTTGTGGTTGTATCTGAAGATGAGAGAAATCTGATCATACTTGAGGGTTTTAGAAATCCTGGGTTGTGACTTCCATTCTCTTGATTTTCCTATGTAAATTATGTTGTTCTTTGTATTTGATGTGGAAGCTCTCATTTTCACTTTGTATTGTGATGAAAGGACATACAGTCCCCTTAACCTGAGTTGGGTTTTCTTCACTTCATTGTGTTCTCAGCTCTCTTTGTATTTCCACTATTATTTGTGACCGTCGTCCATCTATGATGACTGCCCATAATTCATTAATCTAGAATCTACCTATATGCACTTATTGTCTCTTTTTATGGTCTTCTCCCAGATGTTTTAGGTATGCACCCTTATATTGTGATTTTCTTGTTGTTGATGCATCCTTTCATGAGCAAGTATGCCACTGAGTGTTTGATTAGCTACTAGAACCTTCAAAAATATCCTTTAATGGATTGCAACTCACTGTCAAAAGTGGTTGCTCCTTCATTACTTCTCTCCTGTATAATCTACCCTTAGTTGGCACGGTCCTAACTTCAATGCAATGGGACTATCCCTATATTACTATCATAAATTATTTTGTTTGCTTCTTTGAAACTCCACCCATTTTACACTGGTGTTGCTTTCATGAGGTGTTAACTGAATAATGACAATGATTCTGATCATGCATGTACACTCTAAAGTAGATTACCTTTTCAAAGCACAGTCATCGATGGACAATGTGTTGTTTCACTTTATAAATTGTTCTTCAAACTAAAAATGCTTTCATTGAAATAGTCAATTTGTCTATTGCTTATCTTATATCCCTCTCAAGATTTAGATGGTAGTATGTTGGGCTTAACCCTTGTGGGGGCCCATTTTCTCCACATACTGAAAATTTAAAAGAGATGAATCATGAAATGAAAGATGAACTTGTACCTACACAATGAGAAAACTAGTTAGAAAAATAGTGAAGTTCAATGCTCTTCTCGATGGTTTCACTTTCATCTCATGATCTGATTTAGTTCTTTTGCACTTATCTAATAATGTCTCAATTGATTTAATGCATCATAGTTGTAAGTTATATGTCTATTGATGAAACATATGATGAGATTTCATGTCCCGAGCTCTAACAAAAACTTTCAATCATTTGCAGGTATATCTGGAGATCGGGAACAAGAGGAATTGAAGATAGAAGGATCAAGCTAAAGATAGAAGACCGACATCAACATCATCCATTAAGGAAATGACGGATACGATCTATTCTCATGTGTTTTTTTTCCTTTGCTTTATCTTGAGATGTATAGCTTGCATACATTGTTGTATTGATTCAATTAAGTCATTCCCATAGCTTGTGTGGTATATTTAAGCATTCTTTTGATCTCAATGAATGAAACAACATTGTATACATTTTCATTTTCAAAATGAATGAAATACAACAATATCATGCAATTTGTAAATACTTTTATTACAAAACGAATAAAAGACTGTAAATTATGCAATTTGGTGTAATTCCTTTTTGTTGTAAAATATTGCATAATAGAAATTGAATTCCATTTGAAAGCATCCTTGTTAATGATTAGGATTAGCATAAACTTATTGGAGTACCTTTCAGCTCAGATGTAACAACTATTTCAGCTCTACCAAATTGAGTTGTAGGTGAAATTTTGGTAACAGTTATTACACTCACTATATTAATAATATGATTTTTACAATAAAATGAGATTTATTTGGCAGTCCTAATTCTTATGTTTGTGCTAAAATTTTCTTCATACACCAAGTGCTTCTACTTGTAGGCACAATGCTTTCTCAAAACTATCAAGTGGTAATACAAAATCATGAGAAAAAAATCAAACTAGGTATGAATTCCAACACCCCACTTAAATCAAATATTGAATCAATGTGCCCAATTTTCATGGACACAAACTCAACTTATAAGATTCTCTCATAATAAAAAAAATACAATTTAAGGATGCCTTAGGTACTTCATTCTTACAGATCTTTTACAATTTCACTCATAAATTCAAGATGCTCTTATAATATCTACATCATGGGTGCTCATGATGAGGTTAACTTCAAATGAATAACTTGAAATTCCTTTGCTAAGCTTCACATGCACTTTTATAATGGCTTAAGATCAAAACTGAGATTTGTCAAGATCGTGAAAATAAGGATGTTGCATTACTTTTTTTGTTGAGATTCTCTTGGATGGATCATAAATCAACATTTTCTACAAGGAGACACCAATCAATTTTTAGTTGTTTACTTACAAATAGGCAAAGTAAAAGAATAAAAAGAAAGAGCATCCAAAATGGAAATGAAATGAAAATAGATGGAAGGAACTTACAAACAAAAAATCCACCTTTGGTTCCAAGTCGAGAACAACAAGGCTTAAATCTTGATGCTTCCATTTAGGATAGGCATGCCAATCTCTCAACTTAGTCACTCTTGGCCATACATCTTCATTGGGAGTTCCAAGATACCTATTGCACACAACAACCTCTCATGAATAGAATAACTTGAAATTTGATATTCTCTTATAATGTCTACATAATAGGTGCTCATGATGAGGTTAACTTCAAATGAATAACTTGAAATTCCCTCGCTAAGCTTGACACACACTTTTATAATGGCTTAAAATCAGAATTGAGACTTTTCAAGATCATCAAAATAAGGATGTTGCATTAATTTTTTGGCTGAGATTCTCTTGGATGGCTCATAAATTAGCATTTCTTGCAAGGAGACACCAATCAATTTTTAGTAGTTTACTTACAAATAGGCAAAGTAAAAGAAGAAAAAGAAAGAGCATCCAAAATGGAAATGAAATGAAAATAAATGGAAGGAACTTACAAACAACAAATCCACACCATTTTTTTTCAATTTGGGAACAACAAGGCTTAAATCTCAATGCTTTCATTGAGGATAGGCATGTCAGTCTCTCAAATTAGTCACTCCTAGCCATACATCTTCATTGGGAGTTCCAAGATACCTATTGCACAAAACAAGCTCATGAATAGAACGTAACCAAACTATTACTTTCCAACCTTTTGGAAACTTGTAACCTATTATAAAAACAACACAATTTAATCTTCTACTTAGTTTACTAATCTATAGAGAATATCCTACATCATTTTTTTTGCATATTTTTGAGAAAAAATAAAATACCATTGAAATTTGTATCCTTTTCCATAGTTCTAAACATAAAGTGTGCTACATTTGCAAGTCTGGTAACTTCATCAATCACCTACATACATGATATAAACATTAGATAATATCATTGGCATCATATAAATTAATGTGCATACTTACAAATTAATAATAACCAATGTGCATACTTACAAATTAATCCAACGAACCATCTGGGTTTGCTCTACTCTTTATTATGTCAAGTATTGCCTCATGGTCAGAATCACACACCTTCCACAAGGTCTTGTTCAAAGGTCTACCCCCATATTTGGTCAAATGAACATTGGATGCCACGACAAGGTTCGAGTAATGAAGAATCTTCTGATGCATGTCAAAGTCCTAAAACAACCAAAATTTAACACTCTTATGTGGATACCTTCTTAGCCATGTTCTAGTAACAACAACTAATGTGTGTGATCATTACTAATATAAAAGTGATCATTACCAACCTTGCACGAACTCTAGAGAATGTGTGTGATCATCACTAATATAAAAGTGATACTCCCTCAATACCTTCTTTTGGTCCTTTGTACTATCAATTGCATGAATGAATGCTATGTGCACAAATATTGAAACTTGTGTGGAGTTGTAATAGTGTGACTACACCTCACGTTGTGGCTATAGAGTGTAGTTCTCTGCAAACTTGACCACTAAAACTATGCTTCCAACTAGAAAGGTGTCCTTGCATAAGTTGAATTTTTTGTCCAACCATCGAGCTCTATGGGTAGGCCTTACATACTCATACACTATATTGTCAGGAAACATAGACATAAATTGATACACTGGAATCTTTTGAATAACCAAATCACACATTTTTTCTTGATTACCATCTTTTGTAACGTATGCCAATGTTTTATACTTCCTAAACTCTACTAGTTGCTTTCCCACCTCATGTGTGCTTTCCATATGTTGACATACTGGCATATGTTGCAAGCCATCGCAACGCTGACATGAACCATCCAAGCATAGTTTCCTGTAGAATATTTGGCCATCCTCTATTTCACATAAAAAAAATTATAAGAAATCTCTTGAAGATGTTGGTGCGGCATGTATGCCACAATCTTGCTAAACATCGTTAGTATGAAAATCTAAACATATAGAACGATAAAAATCATAATGGTTAGAAAATTCAATATGTAGTCTACAACAACAATTAGTTCGTGTGTGATTTATCTTGACATAAAAAGGTTTAAGCATTTCAAAATATCTTTGAAATTTTTGAATTTGAGGATAATCCTATTGAAATTTACCAAAAAATTAGGTTTGAGTCATATCCAAAAAATGCTTTGGATGTGGCTCACGGTTCTAGCTACCGATTCTCCTTCTTACCACATCCCTTTGATTTGGAGATGGCCTTGTGTTATTCTTCCAATAGTCTTCAATTAGTGTTCTCAATGCTTCAACAACGGGTTTATCTTTTCGTGGGAGTCTCCCCGAGAATGCCCATAATTCATTTGAATCAGTGCCCTCAATTCTTCGCCACCTTTGAACTGATCTTAATAAAGTTTTTCTATTAATTCTCAATTGTTCATTCGTCTTTCTAATGAGACAAGATCTCCTTGTTTGACTACTTACCAAATTCAATGTAATGACATGTTGGGTGACATTACTATCCTTTGAGCATGAGGTCTTACCCACACTCTCATAAGCATCCATTAGATTCTTCACAATAGTGTTTCCACTTGAAGCATTCGATGTTCTCAACCCAAGAATCTTCATGATGTTTCTATACTTTATACCTCACATCATTTCAAAAAATAGTTGACATCTTGTAATCTCATTTAGCCTTTCAAAGAAAAATTTCCAAATCTTATCAGCATATCTTCTACAAGTGTGTGTTGGAATCTTACCTTCCATGTGTTGCAAAATATCCTCATCAATATTAATCAAATACTTTGGCTTTCTACGCAAAATTCTAGGTGGTGTTCTCCTAGGTACATACATCTCAACATTAGGAATTTAATCAATATTTAAGTGAGGTGGGCTAGATATCATACCTTCAATTGAGGGTGGAATAGATGACATAGCTTAAGGTTGACATGGGGATGATGGTGTACCTTCTTCGCCAAATCTGAGTGATGATGTGCTCTCAAATTGAGATGTGGTGGATGGTGTCCCTTCATATTCACTTGCGGTAGATGGTGTCCTTCCATACTCACTTTCCATAGATGGTGTCCCTCCATATTCACTTGCAATAGATGGTGTCCCTCCATATTCACTTGTGATAGATGGTGTCCCTCCATATTCACTTGTGCTTAATGGTGTCCCTTTGTATTCACTTGCGGTAGAGGGTGTGTCTCCAACTATGGTATCCAATTCTATCTTAGCATGATGCTTTTGCATTCATGCCCTTCGTGCCACCAATTCCTTTTCTCTTTTTGATGGTTGAGGTTCCTCTTCAATTGGCTTATTTTCGTCAATCGTATCCAATTTCTTCTTCTGACGATATTCCCTCATCCATTCTTTATTTTTTTCTTTATTAGTTTCATACTCTTCGTCTATTTTTTTTATTCCTTCTTCATTTCCTTAGCATGACAGATAATTTTACCTGTACCATGGTAATGAGAAAATATTAGTTCCTAAAAAAATAATCCATACAAATAAATGAAATATATGTCATTCAAGGCTTCATACATAATACTTACAATCATCCTGTAGAAGAGTATTTCTAGCATAGACAAAGGTCACATGATTTTTTTGGATGGAGTGCCTTAAAGAAATGTAGTAATGTGGCATGCCATGATTGCAATATAGGCTCAAAATGGAAGTGTGGACAAGGCATGTGAATTGTTTGACAATAATTTTTTGGTAGACATGTATGCAAAATGTGGTACCTTTGACAAGCTAGTGAGCTCACTAGCTTGTCAAAGGTACCACATTTTGCATACATGTCTACCAAAAAATTATTGTCAAACAATTCACATGCCTTGTCCACACTTCCATTTTGAGCCTATCTTGCAATCATGGCATGCCACATTACCACATTTCTTTAAGTCATTCCATCCAAAAAATCATGTGAGCATTGGCAAGCTAGTGAGCTCACTAGCTTGCCAATGTGGTAGGGTTGATAAGGTAGGGGCAGCATGAAAAAATTCCTCATAGAAATGGGGTCTCATGGTGATGTACATCACCATGAGACCCCATTTCTATGAGGCATTTTTTCACACTTTCCCTATCTTGTCAACCCTACCACATTGTCTTGTGGCATGTCATGATTGCATGATAGGCTACACCTTTCTCCATGTTGCTAACTTAGCCTTGAATAAAGAGTCTTGAAATAGTGGAGAGAAGGGTTGGAATCCCTTGTAGGTAGACTAATCAAGGAAACATTTAAAATATATCACAACATAAGTGATGAGGTAAGTTTAGTGATGAGGTAAATTTAGAAATAGAGATGAAAGCCAAAATAGATTCAAAGATCTATCAATGTGGGAGGAGTATATTCAAATTTTGTAGAGACATGTATGGAAAATTTGGTAGCATAGACAATGCAATCAGATTTTTGATAAAATGCACGTCACCATGAGACTCCATTTCTTTGAGGCATTTCTTCAAATAGCTAATTGTCATGTCTATTCTATTTGATAAAATGCTTCGGTAGACATGTATGGAAAATTTAGTAGCATAGACAAGGAAATTAGCTGCTGGGTATAAGTATTTGAAAAAATACCTCAATGAGATATGTCCTCGTGGACAAGAATGATTGTAGGATATGCATAAAATAGATTTATTGAAAAGGATTTAAAAATTTTCAAGCATATGCAATTTGTAGGTGTAAAACTAAACTCAACTACATTTTCCAACATCCCCCATGCCTATACCAAAATGAAATATTTGGAGAGTGGTATGCACATCCATAGTAAAGGATTGAGAAATGATGTATTATTTTACTTACTTATAACTTATGTCATATATATGTGTATACAAAATGTGGAAGCATACACAAGGTAAGTCAATTGTTTAACAAAATGCCTCAAAGAGATGTGGTTTAAAAATGTAATTAGCAAGTGTAGAGAATTGTGTAATTTAAAATGTGCATTGACAAGCTAAGGTTATAATGACAAACAAACAATGATCAACATGGAATATGCAAAATAACAAAAATCAAAGCAAGCCAAAATAGAATGAAAGAAAATGTGTAAAGACTTCACATACCTAAAAAAATGGAGTTTCAAATTGAGTTCTACCCAATTATGTAGCCTTTGTTTCTTCTTTCTTCAAACTCCTCAACAATTTGACTTTTTCAAAAGCTTGTTCCCCTCCAAACTTCAATTGAATATCACTCTTGAATGGAATTCAGACTTGAATTGATATTATATGCCTTTCAACGTAAAAACTCTGCTATTTCATGCAAAGGTGGTGGAAAGATAGTGAAAAAGGTGATGGAATGTGAAAAACTTGTATGCACACTTCACAAAATCATCAAAAAACTTTCTTTTGTTGGAACACACATGAAACCAGGAGAATATGTAGAATGTGGGCCTTGATATCACAGGTATATTGAGATTTTTACCATTTTTAGAGCAAGAAAAACATGCTCGTGTTATAACATGAGAACGTTATGTCTTGCTAAAATAATGGCCATATCTCTACTAC